>JBBPDA010000030.1:3198975-3215439 GCA_037974385.1 Arnoldichthys spilopterus
GTGTGTGTGTGTGTGTGTGTGTGTGTGTGTGTGTGTGTGTGTGTGTGTGTGTGTGTGTGTGTGTGTGTGCGCGTGTTCGTGTTATTAACTTTGTGAGGACCAAACATCCTCATAATGAAATACAGAAGTAGAAGTGAGGACATTTTGTTGATGCTCACAACTAACCATGCTGTTTTTTAGGAAAAACTAAATGAGAAGAAAGACTGTCTTTTGTTTACCGAGGTTAAGGTCATTGTTAGGTTTAGGTGTTGGTGTAGTATTACTTAAATACAGCAGTCAGTCAGTGGAGTCACAAAGATAGCAATACCAAACTGTGTGTGTGGTGTGTATATCAATATTTGTCTTAGTCTTCCCTGCTTCACTCAACTTAGTGCATTTATAAATGTTCATACACTTACCTCTCTCTCTTTTTATCTCTCTCTCTCTCTCTCTCTCTCTCACTCTCTCACTCTCTCTCTCTCACACTCACACACACATACACACACACACAGACATCTTTCTTGCACAATCTTCCTGCTGCTGCTTTGTATTCTCTACAGAGCCAAGCAGAGAGTTAAACACTGATGTAAAAGTTCCAAAACAGTGTGTTGAGTTCCTCTAATTATTTTTTAAGGTCTGGCAGCTTGTCCGGTCCTTCCATAGGAGCTCACTACACCACAGGGTGTGCTGTTAATGGATACCCCGATGCATGCAAAATTACGTCACAGGTTGAGACTGTTAAACAGCGGGGTATCTGTACCCACACAACAGCACCAGGTGTGGTATCATTTCCCTTTGCCGTACCACACACACGCTTACACTCACAGACTCCAGCTAGATCAAAGAAACTGCATGCAGAGTGACCTCGTCATTCCAGCCAAAATCTGCCTGAACAGTCCCCTATCCACCCATTCATACAGGTTCAGGTGTGTTATTGCTATGGAACAGCTGGCCATGTCACTGCTATCTGCTTTACTGTGTTTCCTTGTGCAATGTCTTGATGGGGGGTCAGGGGGTGGGGGTGGCGGGGATGGGGGGGGGGGGGTGTTTTTGCAGCTAAACTGCAAATTCTGGAATGTTGGCACTGGTCGTAGTCCAAGTGTGAGCAGCATGTGGATATTACTTGTGCTAGACAAGAAAATTTTTCAAGAAAGTTTTATCCACCTTTCCCCGAATATCCGCCCCAAAGCTTATAGGTGTTGGAGTGCCAGCCAGGCCGTAACAAAACAGAAGAAATCTCCCATAATCCCTTTCATTCAGGAATCACTAATTCCCCTCACTCTCTCCTCCTCCACCTTTCCCTCCCAAGAGCTTTTCATCCACCTCCACTGTCCAGAGAGGGAAACGAGAGCTCCTCCCACCCTTGACCCCCTGATGCAAACCTTGCTATTGGGGTAATTAAAGGCTTAACTCACCCCCTAATGCCAAACTGAGGACAGCTGATCCACTGAGTATAAGCAAAATCACTGTGAACTGTCAGAGAAACTGAAAACTGTCTGCACCTCCCAACACACATTCTATTAATCTTTCTTCAGCTCCTGCAGTCTCTGAACTAGCCGCAAAAACTCTGAAAATTAAAGCTTCACCTACAAAAGCAGTCTTTATTGAAAAGGACATTTATCTTCCTAAATGTTATTTCGGTAGCACAAGAAGCAAATTCTTTCAAATAAACTGGAACAGTCAAAAAATTACTGGACGTCAACATAATAATGTTAATAGACTGTTCATAGCCATCCATAGCCAATCACAGCCATTCAGAGTCACTCAGCCATTCACTGCCTTCACTGTAACCCATGCTTGCACTGCCTTCACCATTAGCTATGTCATCACTGCCTTCATTCTGAATCGTGTCTTTACTGCTTTCAGTTTGAGCTACACCATCACTGCCTTTAGTCAAATCCATGTCATTGCTGCCTTAACTCTGAGCCATGTCTTCACCATCTACAGTATACCAAGAGGCATGTCTTCACTGTCTTCACTCTGAGCCAAGCCTGCACTGCCTTCACCATTAGCTATGTTGTCACTGCCTTCACTCTGAGCCAGGTCATTGCTGCCCTCACTGTCTTCATCAAGAGGCCTGTCCACACTACCAAGGGCCATGCTCACACTACCCTCACTGCCTTCACCTAGGGTAATGCCTTCACTGCTTTGCTCTTAGTAATGCCTACACTATTATCAAGAGTCATGCTTTCACTGCCTTCATTCTGAGCCATGCTATGTTATAATGTAAAATATCTATGAAAAGAAAGAACTGAGGGATTAAAGTGAATGCTAACCTATCTTGCCACTGATTGTCAGCAATGAGCAACACAGCAGCAACACAACATGAAATTAATTAAATGCTATTTTATTTTTGGACAGCTCATTATTTTCTTACAGTTAATGTTTTTAGCTTATGCTGATTCATATTGTATTTATCTATGAATGAATGACAACTTGTCAGCTTATTTTCCAGGTTTTATTGGCTGCACTTTGGTTTATAATGAGCTGTATTGTTTCAGTTTCAAACAGAATTTTGACTAAATATTTTATTGATGGTTCAGACTCAATACATGATGCCTTTGTCAGTTTGGGTTGGGTTTAGGCAGAAAATTCTTAGTTTTCAATTCAAGTAGGCTTTTTATTTTCATTTCTGTCATATACAGTTAGCACAGTACATAGTGAAATGAAATAACCTTCCTCCGGGAACATGGTGCCAAATGAAAATACAGGGCTACAAAATAACTATGCATATAAAAAGCATAAAGTGCATAAATATGTGCATATATTGCAGGACAGTGCAAAGACAGACAACTGTGCAAACAAAGCATCAACCAGTACACAGTTATGGATCTACCAAGTGCAAAGTAGCAGGCAGTGCAAAGATGCAGCAATGTTATGGAAAAGAGCAGGGAATAGGAAGGAGATAGCAACATAATGTTGAATATCAGTAATAAATATATAAAGATATGGACTAGTTAAGTGGGAGGGTATATGTGCCCATTCTGGTAGCGAAGGCCCGAATGCTTCAGTACCTTCTTCCTGACGGCAGGAGGGAGAATAGTTAATGTGAGAACATAATGCGTGTGTTGGATCATCCATAATGCTGGTAGCTTTGTGCATGCAGTGTGTAGTGTAGATGTCCATGATGGAGCGAAAAGAGACTACAATATGTTTTTGGCTGACCTCATTGCTGTTGACCATCTGCTGTTGGAGTAAGAGACAAAATAGTAGAAGAAAGCACCATTATGGTCTGGTGAGGTCGCAGTGGGCTGCTGCCATGCCACCATCTTACAGGAAGATAAGACTTTAGCTCTTCATTACCCGTAGTCATGCCTTCCCTTGATCCTTAACCATGGCTTCAGTGTCTTCACCCTGATACTTGCCTTTATTGCCTTCACCCTGGACCATGCCTTCACTCTGAACCATGCCTTCACTGCCTTCACTCTGAACCATGCCTTCACCCTGGACCATGCCTTCACTCTGAACCATGCCTTCACCCTGGACCATGCCTTCACCCTGGACCATGCCTTCACTCTGAACCATGCCTTCACTGCCTTCACTCTGAATCATGCCTTCACTGCCTTCACTCTGAACCATGCCTTCACTGCCTTCACTCTGAACCATGCCTTCAGTGCCTTCACTCTGAACCATGCCTTCACCCTGGACCATGCCTTCACTGTGAACCATGTCTTCACTGCCTTCACTCTGAACCATGCCTTCACCCTGGACCATGCCTTCACCCTGGACCATGCCTTCACTGTGAACCATGCCTTCACTGCCTTCACTCTGAATCATGACTTCACCCTGGGCCATGCCTTCACTGCCTTCACTCTGGAACTCCCCGACTCCTGAGCCTTTTTTTTCTGAGAGGGAAATAAAGAGGTAGTGTTTCTCAGTGATTCTGCAGGGGGATCAGAGGGGAGTGCATGTTCAGACTGATCCCACTCTGATCCCCTCTGACGTGTATGGAATGAAAGAGAACAAGAAAGAGAATCCCGGTAAGTGAGAGTATGTCTGTTAGTCATTATCTGCTATTTATCCAGACATGTTAAAGTTGTAATTAAGCAAAAAAATCACATTTTTCCTCACTGGAGCGTCGAGGCTACTATAGGTAGCTAAAAAGTAATAAATAGCTTACTCCCCATCAATAAGCCATGTGCAGGCTGCATGCTGAAACCATTCTGACAGCTTCTGACAAAGTGTGACATATAATAATGAAGAAAAGAGCCAACAACATTCTGGCTACAGGGTGTCCTACAGTGTCAAACTACATAAATAAATGTACTGGAGATTAACAGCTCCCTGCAGTTTACATATTCAGTTTTCACTGAAGTTTTCAGCTTCCATTGCATTGGACTCAAAACTAAAGACGCACACTTCAGACATCAAATATACTATTTTGAGGTCAAATCTTATGTCATTTTAGACCATTTAAATTGAGTTTTCTGCCATTGTGCTCTCTCCATCACACTCTCTAACTGTGTTATGTGCCTGACAGTGTACAACTGCCATTCGCTAGTTAACAACATGCTCAGGGTCAGGGTTAATGTGGACAGTGCTGTGGTCAGCGCATGTGGGAAAAAGGGAAAAAAATCAGTTCCCTCTGAACACGCTCCGGGGTCACACAGGAACACACAAACCCACAGGGTGAAGAACAAAGGAACGATACACTCAGTTGGAACAGCATTCTGTTTTTCACTTTCATGTCATTTCTTTCTCTCAGCATTTCCAGCTTCTCCGGATGAATGGCATCAAAGAGGGAGTCTTCAGAGCACAGGGAGAAAAAGGAGAAAATCCAAAGCCACTTTCTTCTCTCTCTCTTGCTCTCTTCCTAACCTGTGGGATGGCAGTGGCATATGTGAGCTTGTCTAGTGCCTGGCACTGGTGTTCCCTGGTACACATACTCCTGGCCCACACACATGCACACACTCCCACCACTGAGTTCCACACAAGAGATTTGGATGCAAAAATTCTTTAGCAAAGGTGAGGAACAGCAGCTTAACCCAAACCCAAGGAAAAGTTGAGGTGACTTTGTTTAAGTGACGGGCCTGTCTCAGGTGGACCCTAAAAGCCACCTCCAATCAGATGGTAGGCATGGAGTGAAAGGAGGTAAGCATGAGTGCTGCAGTTTTTTAGGAGGTTTTATTATAAGCCAAACAAACACAAAATAAACACAAAATAAACACAGAAACATAGAATTTGATTAGATACAACCTGCAGAGTTAACATGGCATAAGACATGGGTCGCAAAGTATTGTTTTGCTTTGGCATACTTAGTGTTTTTTTTCTTTCTTGACTCTTCAGTGTATTTTGGACTTGCTTTTCTGATCTCCCCCTTTTGTATTAAACTGGTGCTTTCGCTGCATTTGAGCCTCATTCCGACACGGGTGAATCTCCCTCGGCTATGATGGGGAACAACACAAGGATGACACATGACCAGGTAAATATAAATGACAGCACATGGGTGAGTAAACAAAAAATCTGACAGTGCAAGACAAGAACATAGGGCATGTCAGCTAATTTTCTTAGCTACAGTGGTTCTCTTTTAGATGATAAGCACAAAGCGGGTCAATGAGGAGGTAAAGTGACAGTTCTGGATGATCTTTGGGAAAACTGAAGACCTTTTCCACCAACCACCTGGCTTAGTCTGAGAGCTGCCTTCATCCCATAAAGATGGGAACAAGATTCACTCTGGTAGAACTTTAGAGGTCACTGATGACTATATTGTGGAGGCTCAGATGTATGTAGAAGTTGTGAAGATGAAATGACAAATCCCTGTGGGAATATTTAGTGACTGCTTCGTTTAATGCACTTTGAACCTGTTTCTACAGTTTCATTTTAACAAGATTTTTGTGGGTTTTATTGCCTATGGACCATCTGTCAGATTGTGTGTTTCGAGCACTCTGCATTCTCTTAATGCCCATTTAGTGTTCACCAAGTATCTACACACTCAGTGGCAGCGTGCAGAGCTTGAGAAAAGTTCTGGAAAATGTATTATTCTGCACATTCACTCAGGCCACTCTAAGCTGCTGTGCAGAATACACATGGACACCAGACTGTACCTTACAGCTTCATCTGTAAAGAAGAAACATGTAAGAGAGCATTTTCTTCATCTTCTGGTCTCTATGAGTAAATTATTTACCCTGTTGTTCAAAGCCAGCAGGATCCCTCTCGGTTGGAAACCTCCCTGCTTTTACAGTTGAGCTCTTGCACAAGAAGCACAATTCCTTGTTCCAATTCCTGGTCAACTAAGGAGGTTGAGGAGAAGTTTTGGCTTAAAGACATCTTGATGTTTTAGCACTGGTGGCTGGAAATGATGACTTAATGTCCTCTTGCCAGGCCTCTTAGGTTAAGGCCCCAGAAGTTACACCATGGGTGGGGATTTTGTCTATGGCAGAATTCACCTCCCTAGAGTTCCACTGATTACTGATTAGTTTCCTAATGGAACGGCCTTGTTTATTTTGTTTCTTGTGATTGTATTCTCTCTCAGACTGTGTAAGTGTGTTCTATGTCAAGATGTCTCATATTTTCTAAGCTTGTTTAATAAGCATTCTAATTTATGAACCAGCAGAACAGAATGAAATGAATCCCCCAAACATTAAAAAGTGCATTACTGTCCTTACTAATATAATCTTGGTTGTTTTCATTCAGACTTTTACAGATTCTAAACTAATTAGAGCACCTAAAATCTGCAAATCTTTTACACATGTGCCCTGGAGTGTAGAGAATGTAGCAAAACTGGAGTTTTTGATTTTTGAAGTAAATTCATTGCGGATCACAAGGCCCAAAACAGCATTGTTTTCTTATTAGCAGGTGCCTAAAACCACTAGGGGGTGGGCTGTTAAAAGGGTTAAATAGACGTAATTGTACTGTCATTGTACTGAAATAGACAAGAGAAGTGCACACACTCATTTATACTTTATTTATAAAGTACTTAAACAAAATAGTTACAATCTTAGAATCTCCAGTGGAAAATGATCCAGTCTGGATTATTTATTTATTTATTTTTGGTATGTAGGTAGACACAACTAAGCTTGGTTTCCTAATGTTAGGAACCATATTAACCATGAACACAATATAGCACTGACTGTGGAATCAAAAATTCAATTTTAATTTATCAGATTGAATTAATTTAATGAGAAATAAAAATACAAAACATCACTCTAAGCCTTCTGGAAGTCCTAAAAACATTACTGGTTGTGTATATGGTAACCTAATTTATGCGTCTTAGTCAGAAAATAGTGTTGGCAGGTCTTTGCCAGGGCTCTTTACTAAAAAAGTCACTGTCATACACAAGGTCAAATGAATCGAACTACTTCCCATTTATCAAATATCTGTATTTAATATAGAATTCCAAAAAAGGTTAATGTGCATTGATGTTAGCTTATCTATATTATAGCACTAGAATGCCATAAGGGCGTTAGCATGAGTTTTTTTCTTGTCACTTTGACATTTATGGGCTGAAGTGAAGGCCTAGCTGTAATAGCCTCAGTCCATGCAAGTAGTTATGTCCATGGAAATAATGTTCTTGTAAGAAGCCCAGCTGCTTGCTATATTGAGAGGCAATAAAAAAGATAACAGCCTGAATGAATGCTGTTCATCTGCTAGAAAGACAGAAGGGAGGAGAAAGAGAGAGAGAGAGAGAGAGAGAGAGTGAGAGAGAGAGAGAGAGAGAGTGAGAGTGTTATGCCACTGCATTCTTAAGCTGCAATTAAAGTTTGTCATTGAATCAGCTTCGTCATTGTTTACTGTGAAGAGCCTGGTTGGACTATGCTGTTCAGAATGGGTGCAGAGGGTCAGATTCCTTGGTGGAGTAACGTAATGCACCTTTGAACAGGCAATCTTCTCTCAGTTACCTCTTTAAAAAGAGTGTGTGTGTGTGTGTGTGTGTGTGTGTGTGGTTGTGTGGTTGTGTGGATGTGTGTGCTTGTGTCAGGAGCACTAGTCATAAATAGTTGTGGGCTTTGCGTGATAAAGCACGACGGCATCCTAAACTGTCAAATGAGAAACCACTAATAGCACTAGCCATGTAATCATGGCTTGTAAAGAGCTGGATCAGCTTCTCTTGTTTTAGCTCTAGCAGGAGGGAGAGAGAGAGCATAGCAACTTTTCCTCCTCTTGCCCTCTTACCTGCTGTTATCGCTGAGGAAAATTTATTCCAGTTCCTCCGCCTGTGTGTTTTCTGCTTTGCCCATACAAATGTGGCACAGGCCTAAAAATAACTGAGCAGAGTTCAGCTATCAGAAAAAGGAGGAGTAGAAGGCTCCTTCTGTTCTTTCTCAAATGAGGATGCTGTACGGGGGGACAGTGCGTGGGCCTTAACACCTCAGCTTTCCTGTCTGGAAAACTGTCCAAATTTACCCTCACTCAGTTTTCTTTGTGGGCATTAGCGATAAAAAGTGCGATGCAAGTATGTGGAAAACTCAGGGAACCAGAAGATCTTTTTTTCTTCATTCTTAACTCCTTAAACCCTTTAGTACTTTACACACTTTAGTACCTTACTCTCATAAATGGAACTTTAGGGCCTGCTCAGTAATGGGTCTGTGGTTTAAGCCATTTCATAGATACATGTGCTTCAGACCAATGACATTCAAACTCAATGCTTAAGTCTTTTTGAATTAATTTTTTTATGCAGTGGTTTCCAGCACAGGTCCTGGCGTTCCCCCTGCCCAGTCCATTTTAGTGTTGTCCTATTCTAGCAGGACTTAAGAAGTGATTGTTAATGTGCTGATTTGTGTGTTACAGCCAGAAGAAAACATCAAGATATGCAGGACAGTTGTATTTTGTGACTAAACACTAGCTACACCCTTGATCAAAAGGGTTCAACATAGTACAAGATTCTATAACTTTTTGGTCCTTTGTACACTCTTCATAAAAAGGTTCCTCAGGAACTATGTTTGCCTTCCTGAAGAACCGTGTTTGAAAGAGATGTGAGTGTCAAGAAGTTTGTAAAAGTTTACACAAACTTTACATAATGGATTCTCCCCAGAGCCTTTACATTATAAAGCTTCTTGACACTCACATCTCTTTCAAATATGGCTCTTCAATCATCATTATATGATGGTTCTTTAAACCTAAACATCTTGAAGGTCTTCGTGTTCATGGCTCATATGTAAAAATGTTTTTCTATACAGCCAAACGTGTTCTTCTACAGCACCACACAAAGATCCTTTCTGGCACCTTTTAGTTTTTCTAGGAGTGTAGAACCATTTTTAAAATGTTCTATAAAGAACAGTATGTGTGATATACGTATATATAAAATCATACATACAACTGGCCATACATACACACTTACACACACACACTCACATACAACTAGCCACCACTACCCTAATGTGATAACATGTTAATATTTCATCATCATCATCATCATCTTTTTCTTTTTCTTCTTCTTCTTCTTCTTCTTCTTTTTCTTCTTCTTCTTCTTCTTCTTCTTCTTCTTCTTCTTCTTCTTCTTCCACAACAGTATACTTAAAGTTCAGCTCCCAGGCAGTTGGTACTGTTTTTAGAGATCTCGTGTGCATTTGTCCATTTCTATAGATCAGCGACCTTTGGGTAAAGGGGGGATAATGCTGGAAACTGCTGAGCGGTCACTTTAATGCATTGTGCCTGACCTCAGTTATGCTTAAACGTGTCACAGAAATATCTGGTGTTTGAGGGCCATTACAGCCAGACATTGTATAGATGCCTCATAATAACTTGATTCATTTCCAGGGAGCTTTACTCAGCTTCATCTCAGCAGCTTCCTCACACCATCAGGAGCTATGTGCTGCTGGGGAAAACTGGAGTCAATTACTCTTGAGAGAGAGAGAAAAAAAGTCCTGCGCTGCGCTGAGCGGGTTTATGGCTGCATTTACGGCACGTCAGCCTCTATAAAGCTGTTTATTGGGGATGATGTTGTTAGGTACACACAGCCTAGTTGCCAGTAAACATGTTGTTTAATAGCATGTGGCATGGTACAGCATGCTCTACCTCTCAGCCTTCCCATACATTCTCTTCTTCCATCATCCCTCTCTTCTCCTTCACCCCCTCCATCCCATTTGGTGTTCAGTATGCACTTTCTCCGTCTTTACTCCAGACCCGAATCTCCTCTCACTTCAACACCCCAAGGTCCAGCAGCCAGTCCCTTCCCTACGCTCGTCCACTCTGCTGGTTTGCTCTTCTTCCTTCTTTTATCTCATCTTTCTCCTCTGTTACACCTTCCTGCAGCCTTTTCATTTCCTGCATGGATCAGCTTGGTCAGCTCTACCTTGAGGAGGTGAGTAAGCGATGACACATTTATCTCCAGGGGGTGACCTTGTAGACTGAGCTGAGAAATGGCCCTTGCATTGGTCTTCTGCCCTCCGCATCATTCTGCAGTCTAGTGAACAGGCAGCAAACCCGTGGAAATTTAAAGTGGAAGAAAGTGGAATCATATTTTTTCTCCTACCAAAAAGGTTCTGTGCATAAATACTGACATTTGTGGTCCAGTTTGACGTTGTACCTAAGCTCTGGTGAGACCATAAAGGTGCTAAATAAGGTTCTTTGCCATAGGAGAATCGATTTTGGTTGCGCAAAGATCCTTTCAGTGGATGCAGAACCATTTTTGCAAATGAGCCTTTTTAAATGTTTAAGACCATCCACATTAAAGTTTCTTTCCTTGAACCAAATCAATTGGGAACCTCAGTATTTAACAGCAGATGTGGAAAACGTTCAGGCATATTTCCCTGTCTTTATTTCTTTCAGCTAGCCTAGCTGCTAGTACTCTGTAGAATGGGTTTCCACTGCAGTTTTGCTCAAAATGCAAGTATTTGTTGTTAAGAGAACACAGAGTGATATTGTGTGATTAAAACTGGCCTCCTTTCATGACAGAACAAGATCTTCTCCATTCTGGGGTGGCGCCTTTGATCAGACACTACTGTAGCCACTGTGTAGCTACTGCATATGTGGAGAACGTGCAGACATACTTTCCTGTTGCTTACCTACCATTTTCCAGTTGCTCTTTATCCCTTGGAATGGAACAGACCATTGCTGCTATTCTGCTTTCTGACTGGATGCTCTGTATTATTCCTCAGTCAGAAAGTAATCTGGGCTGAAACACTTCTTATGGCATCATTGTAAATGGGTGGGGCTAAGCTGCCATAGGTAGAGGACGTGGATATACTGTATGTAATGGTCCTAATACATTCAGCACAGTTTTTGCTGCTTTTCTTTCATGTGACAGTATTTATTTCGACAGACTATCCCATTAATGGGCTCTTTTACCTCAACGGTGAATGTATGTGTGCAAATAAGTGACATTAAGTTAGGCTCAGTTTTTATCCACAAAAGGAATGAATTCAACCAATCAGGCCTTAGGTTCTGGAAACATGTCATATGGCTTTCTCCTGTTATCCCACAACAGTGACTTTTGTCCGGGTCGCCCCACTTTTTTAATTACTAGGCTAATCTGTTAATATCTTATAGCTCAAACGCACAGGTCGTCATTGTTTCAGCTTGATTAGTCCCCTAAAATTGCTTCTTAGCCTCTTCAAGTGTGTAGTTAACATCACCAACAGCTCCTCAAACATCCTGAAGTAGATGTGATGATAAGCAGCCATGATAGACCTTCATCTCCTAAACCAGGCAGTGAAACTCATTTTCATGTGCTCCACTGCCCATAGGATAGGATTTCCTGTCCTATTCTTTTTTTCTGTTTTTTTCTGTAATGTTTTAAGAGAATAAGCACCAACTCATCACCACTTTTTGTGTAATGACACGTCAACAACATTTTAACTTTGACCATTTTTATTGCTCAGTTCATTACAAAATGTTGACACTTTGTTTTGAACCTTTTGTGTGACAGTGATATGCTGATGAACCGTAGACATGTCTCCTTTATTCTATCCAGTATTAAAATCTGAGTCACAGTTGGAGCTTCCAACAGTCTAGGATTAAATGTACAGGACTGGAAAGGACCCCATTACAGCCTGTACCTCAACTTGACCCTGCTAAACTGATCTTTTGCACAATGCAGTGATTCCCTCAGTCACCTCACCTCATCTCACAGTTTAACAGACCCCAGGGCTTCTCTGCTTTCATCTGCCATACTAACATGTTACTTCCACTAAGCGTGTTCAGACGAGCTCCAGTTTCCATCACAGTCTTTGATCAGACTGGGCAAATCACGCCTCACACTGAACTCTCAAATAATGTCACCCTAGGTACATTCTTAGCAAAAAAGGCTTCTCTGTAGTACAAAAAAGCAGAGACATTTTCTTTTTTGGTGCTTTATCTTTAATCTTTAAATGATGGTTCTTTGAACAGTGGCATAGAAGAACCACTTGTGGCTTCTACCACTGCATTCGTTTTCTTACTTGAATGTTGAGTTGAGCCTCTTGGTTCATTTACTTGGCCTCTTTCTACAGGTGTAGGTGGTTTGTGTAGCCCAGCTGTTTGTACTCTGTTGAATAAATTCCATTGCAGTTTTGCTCAAATACAAGTGATTTTTTGTTGAGAGTGATATGTGATTAAAGCTGGGTGTCCTCCTTTCATGACCTTCTGGCATGTCGCCCTTGATCACATACTACCATAGCTACTGTGATGGATGTGATTGAAGGCGACCCCAATAACTGGCAGCTGACACAATCAGGGATCTCTGACTGCATCGATTTTACAGAGTTGGATTCAAAATTTCTAAACGACTCGCTTAACATGTGAATCATCTTAAAACCACCTGAGCGTAAAAACGTTTTGATGTGCATTTCCATTCATTTTTTTAGTTTTTGAACTATTCATTGAACAGCTCAATGTAAAGCCACCTAGTGGTAGTGGAGAGCCGCACTCTCCACCCTTTTCCAATACTTCCTTCAATGAAATAAAGACTGCGATAGTTCTGTTTGGGGAGGTTGCAACGTATCTAGAATCTAGGGCTATAAAGATCACAACCCAGGTCAAAAATCTTGGTGTGATAGTGAATGAGGATCTGTTCCAGTACTAAAGTAAATCAGTATTCTGGCATCTCAGGAACTTAGCTAAGCAGAGAGATGTTGTGTCAAAGCAGGATTTAGAGAAACTTACTCATGATGTTATATCCTGCAGGGATCAACTACTGCAGTGCTCTCACTGGCCTCGCCAGGAAGAACCTCGGACAGCTACAGCTTATTCAAAATGCTGCTGCTAGTATTCTAAAAGAGAAGAAAGCACATTACTCCACTCCTCTCCTTCTTAAACTGCCTTCCAATCAGATACAGAATTGAGTTCAGAATCTCACACATTATTCAATAGTCGGTCGATGGTTTGGGCCCTGAATATTTATCTGCAATGTTTGAGGAATATCCGATTAGAAGATCTCCTGGATCAGCAGGAGCTGGTCAACTTGTGGTGCCCAGAGATATTATCATCCCTGTAAAGCACATTAAATGACATCTATGTATGATGATGTGCTATGTAAGTAAACTTGCTTTGCCTACTGCCAGAGGCCTTTAACCCACCACCAGGCCACTAATACATCCTCTTCGGTTTGTTAGCAAGCTTTCATCTGCTCCTTCTTCACCACAAGCAGGCAGACCTCAATGTGCAGCAGCGGAAAGGCAGATATAAAAGCTTTGCAACTGCTTTTGTACCAAACTGTAGCTTTTATAAAGAAATCTTTGCTTTATTGGTGCTAGCTTAGCACTTAGCACACTAGGCAGTGGTGGCCTAGTGGTTAGGACATTGTGCTGGGGACCTGAGGTACTACTGAGGTTCCCTTGAGCAAGGTACCATCCCACTACTCTGCTCCATGTCTTGGAAGTCACTTTGGATAAAAGCGTCAGCTAAATGAATAAATGTAAATGTATTTGTAGCATGATTCTACCTCATGACAGTTGCTCCTTTACAAAATTGTTTATGAAATACATATGTGATGCATCAGCAGGGAATGTGTTCTTTTAGATTTACACACAAATTAAATAAGATTTATTCCACAGAAATGTGTTTTTACTCATTATAGCGGTTAGCTCCTCTTTTCCTCAGCAGCTGGAAGTAGCTGTTCCCTTTACATTCATGTGTCATACGTACGTTTCCTTTACAAAAACTCTTCTATCAGCAGTCGCCATCTCATCAAATCTCATAAAGTGGATGGTAAGTTTAAATGTTCTTTTGGTAACACTTTACTGTAGGGAATCACTGATGAATTACATGATGTACATAAGATTCAAGATTCAAGATTCAAGAGGTGTATTTGTCACATACATAGTTCTTCAAGTACAACATGTAGTGAAATGTTCCCTGATCGTTCCTGAGACTGTGCATCTTTTATATATAAATAATAAAGTTAAAAAGGAATTTAGAAGTAAAAATATTACAAAAGAATAAAATGTGTATTATAAAATGTAAGCAGGTAAAAAATTGGCAATTGTCATAAAAGACTTATTCACATGTCGTGTCGCCTTAGAAACGCTACAGTAACGTGTGACCATTTCTGTAGTAGCAGTAGTAATAGTATTGAACTGTAAACACTGAGTGTACTGTTAAAGATGGGAAACCGTCTCACTTTTCTTTAAGTGAAGTGAAAGTGACTGTGTGTCATTGTGAACACACTCAAGCACCACAGTGAAACATGACCCATGCATTTAACCCATCACACATGCACACGTGGAGCAGTGGGCAGCTACCAACAGTGCCCGGGGAGCAGTGTAGTGGGACGGTACCTTACTCAAGGGAACCTCAGTGGTGCCCAGGGACTCGAACCTGAGACCTTCAGATCCCAAAGGCAGCGTCCTCACCAGTAGGCCTCCACTGCCCCCAAATTATAGGGGAATTTCATCCATTTTTTTTTTTTTTAAATGTACACAGTTCTGTCACTGAAATAAAAAAACATCACTCACAGTGGATTGGTGGGATTTCTACAAACCACACCACAACTTTCTAAACAGCAGCGTCTCAGTTATCAGGCAGCACACATGTTCATCACCTTAACTTTCTGTGACGTAGCTTTTACAGGTGTTAAACCCGTCACACACCTGGTTCCTTCCATGACCCAAACAGGTTTTATTAGTTGGGGCTGTTGAGAAGTTGCCGGAAATCCTCGGTGCAACAAACACATCACACGATTAGTGGAGAAATTAATTTGATCAGTTCTAAAGTAAACTGTCTGACCTTGAGGGTCAAAAATGTCTCATTTCTGTAAACTACACTGGTGTCATGTGCAAGGGATCATTTAACCCAAAAATGTTGATTCGGGCTTTGGTTTCATTTTTTCCCCACATGTGCACAATGTGTATGTGTGTGTGTGTGTGTATGGGGTGTGTGTGTGTGTGTGTGGTGTGTGTGTGTATGGGGTGTGTGTGGTGTGTGTGTGTATGGTGTGTTTGTGTGTGTGTGTATGGGGTGTGTGTATGTGTGTGTGTGGTGCGTGTGTGTATGGTGTGTTTGTGTGTGTGTGTGTGTGGTGTGTGTGTGTATGGTGTGTGTGTGTGTGTGTGTGGTGTGTGTGTGTATGGTGTGTGTGTGTGTGGTGTGTGGTGTGTGTGTGTATGGTGTGTGTGTGTGTGGTGTGTGGTGTGTGTGTGTATGGTGTGTGTGTGTGTGTGTGTGTGTGTGTGTGTGTGTGTGTGTGTGTGTGTGTACCCATCAGAGAATCCGTAGAGGTTTTTCAGATGCTGTTTGAGCACCAGCAGCAGCAGGATGCCCTGAGACGCTCTGGCAAAGTCCAGTAGGGGCGTGGCATCATCTGGGAGACGCTCCATTACCATATCAGCATTCTCGAGGTCAGAGTCGGAGTCTGACTCCGCCCCTGAGCCTTGGTCATGGTCCTTCCCCTCCTTCATCACTTCAGCGTTCTCCTCTTCCTCTCCTTCTCCGACACTGTGCCCGTCTCTCCGCTCCTCCTCTTTTCGTTTCTCCTTCACTCTTACTCGCATACGCCGTTTCCTCGGGGTTCGTCCTGGTGCTCGCACTAAAGACTGAACACACACACACACACACACACACACACACACACACACATATATATATAATGTGAGCATCTGTTGACAGACCTCTCAGCGTCTATGCACTTGTGTGTAGATCCCTGATGATCTTCCCATATAGGAGGTATTAATGGGGTGGGGTGGGGTGGGGTGGGGTGGATGGTAGTGCGGGTGATGGTGTAGATGTGGATGGGGTATAGGTGGAGTGGTGTGTGTGTGTGTGGGGGGGGGGTATGTGGGTGTATCCCTCCAGACTACACAGCCTCCTCTACCCCACAGGTCTGGTGACCTCAGGCTCATGTGCAGCCTGTTCTGATGGAGATCACAGCTGTGTGTGTGTGTGTGTGTGTGTGTGTGTGTGTGTGTGTGTGTTACCTCTTTAAAGCTCTGCAGCAGGTTACTGCCCGACACAGACAGCGTGATGTCGATGTGGTGCATGATGAAAAGCGGCTCCTCCTGAGTCTGATAGGGGAAGTAGGCCAGATTATCAGCCATGAACAACAGCACGCTCACCTCCAGCTTCTGCTCCGAGAGAGAGAGAGAGAGAGAGAGAGAGAGAGAGAGAGAGAGAGAGAGGGAGAGAGAGAGAGGA
>JBBPDA010000030.1:3231278-3245316 GCA_037974385.1 Arnoldichthys spilopterus
TATGTATATTCCAGCAGGAATTATGTATTTTTTTTTGTTCTTTCATTGTGGTGAAAATTGCTATATGCTATCTGAGCAGTGAGCTGAGAGATGCTGACTAGCCTTCACTGGGACAGCTGGCAGCAAACAAGAGTGAATTATACTGTATTTGTGCAAAACGTAGGATATTCGGCCTAAGAGAAGGGAACCAGGGGCAATGTCTGCTTCTAACACATATTTTACACAGATATTTTCACCATCACACGCATGCGCACACACTCACACACACACACACACACACACACACACACACACACACATGCCTACAAAGCAAAATCATCAGTTACAATAGTAAGCTAATGAACAGTACAGTTTATAATCACACCCAAACTGTGTAACATCATTAAAACTTCAGAATATAAAAAGCAATGCAAAAATATCAGCACACACACACACACACACACACACACACACACACACACACAGTCACCTGTCACATACTAGCCCTGATGTTTTCCCCCAGAAGTTTTCTAACCCTGAGTACTGTCCTATTTGTTAGCATTTAGGATGTTTGCCCACAGAGTGACTGGTGAGGAGTGACTGTTGGAGATGAGACTGAAGTGATTCGTGGTGATTTATACACTGAGTCAGCACACACTAAAGACTCACCAGACTCTCAGATCAGTTTGAGGTTTTAATAAAGCAACAAATGGCTTCTGTAATGAGCTGAAAGCCCTCTGGTTAGTTTCAGCTGTGTCGACCATTTCACTACTGTTTTTAACACGTCCTTGTCAACTTGGTATCACTATTTCCTTCTATGGGAGAAATCCAGAGTCTTTATTAAGGGTTTTTGTAGATGATGTCTTGAAAGAGTGAAATCAACCCAACTGTGGAACTTGCCCAGAAGTCATTGCAATCTGATGCAAATATCTTTTTATCAAAACTGCTCATAAGCTAGGGCACTAACATATGTTTAAAAGACTTTTATGACCATATTTGTAGGTTTTGATTTGCTGTGTTTAAACTGGGCTTTAGGTTGCAAACTGCTCCATCTCTTATACATGAACGCTGACTAAATTTATAGCCCAACAAAACAGTTATTCAAATAATTTATGTATGTTCAGATTTCTTGCATTGGAGAGGTTGCTTAGCTAGCGAATTAGCTCAGTGAAGATAGCCTAGACAGGGTCATGTTAGAAATTGACCCCTCCTCTCCTTCTCCTCTGAGTTGTCACTTAAATAACGTAGCTGTAATGTACTTCCAGGTGACAAGTTGAAATTGGCAAGAGCGTGTTAAAACATACTAAAATAAATCTCCTGTTTAAGGCTAAGTACTCAACTTCCTATACCAACCCACCAAACTTCTTGTCCTAAGCCCTTCCTCTTCCTTTCTACTGATTGGAAATGATAAGCTGTCCAGAGCGTGGCCATATTTTCTTAACACCCCATCTCTTCGGCGCAGAGCAGAAGATAATGGAAAATGGGAGCAAATTGTACATTAGCTAGAACAGAACGTATGTAATTTTTGGGCTGTTCTAAGGGACTACTGCTGCTGTTTTTGTATTAAGGGCGCCAACATTTCACTGAACATTAGATGTCTATGATGATGTAATTGGTGCTATATTTATAATGCAAGCTAGAAATGTATCATAGCCAACCTTCACCCTAACCATCCATATAAACTATTTTAATAGGTTTACATATAGAACAGGGACCATCGTTCAAGGAAAAAAATAAATATTATCACTGAGCTTTTTTTTTTTTTAATTTTTACGCCCTTGATTGGATAAAATAACAATGACTATAATTTATATATTTATGGTTTCAGTAATACATTTTTGCTCATTAAACTTTATACAAAAGTATACACAAAGTTTATGTGGTGGTGTTGTTATTCCTACAGTTGGCATTACATGCTCTTTACTGTGACGTAATAAGACCTGGGAGCAACAGATCAACAGAGAAGCAGTGGGTCACACTAACCTTGTAGAACCGCTCATCCCCCTGTGCAGTGCTGAATGTGATCACTAAAATGGTGCAGGGTTTGGCTAAAGACTTTGACTGTCCAAAGACTCGAAGCTCAGCCCCTAGATGAGATGTTGCCTTTTGGAATATGTATGAAGTGTGTATTTGAAATCAGAATAAAAACTGATCTTACTGTGAGCTTTGCTCTGTTAGTACCGCTATTAGTGTTCTACTAGGGTATTTACATGAACTATTGCCATGCTGTAAACAAAAATTTAGTACAATATTTGTTCCCTACTAAACATATTATTACATGTCCTAGCAATGGTAACTACAGTAAGCTATGTAACAGAACGTATGCTAATGCATTTTCCCAATATGACACAAAACAGACATAAGTTGTTTCCCCTGGTGCACACATCATCATTTAGTGAACCAATCATTACCTCCACAGGCTGGATGTGATGGCGAATTTAACTTTACTCTAGGTTTGAAGTGGGAGCAGAGCTTTTTTTCTAGTGTATCTTCATAAATGCAACATTTTTAATCTGGCTACAACATGTCCCTAACAAGAAAAGCCTAGGAAAAACTAGCAAATAAATAAATAGTTAGTATATTAGTAGCAGCCTATAGATAGCAATAGATTTAGATATAGATTTCTAGTTTCTTTTTGAAAAAGCTTGGGATTATAGTACAATATCCACATCCAACATTTTCAGCTCTCTGGAGTGATGGGTCACACTTCATCATCAGGAAGTCCAATGCACAAATCTGGATTTAGTGGATAGTATAAAATGATTACTGCTTGAATGAAAAGAGCCAAATGCAAAGTGTAGTGGAGGAGGAAGAATGGGGCTGTTTTTTGTAGGTTGGCCAAATTTCTTAGTTAAAGTTGAGGGAAATGACACAACCACATTCTTCAGAACCGTGCTCTTCGTTTAAGAGAAGCTTTTCTTATTTCTTATTTTCCTATTATGGCTACACCAAGAAAAAAGCAATATATATATATATATATATTTTTTTTTTTTGTGCATTTTATATTCATTTAGGGGGAAATAATTGAAATAATTTATATATATTTTTTAACAACCTCAAAGTGTTTTTAAAATATAGCCCTCTATCAAACAGTCTAGATTTCTATTTATCACAAAACTCTGAATACATAAACAAATTGGTAAAAATCAAATGAAATATTTGGATTCTCTTAACCTCCGTGAGAGATCTATAACATTTCTTCAAATGTGTGTTAGTGCAACAGAACCACCTGCAACTAGCATGCATTTGTATAACTATGTATGTATAACTAATGTATTGTTTTTACTCAAAATTAATAAAGCTCAGCTGAAAGAGCGTTGTCTTCTACATTTCTTATCACTTCCAGAGAATGGCCCCCATATGTTCTAATGAGTCCCACTTATAAGGACCAGATCTTTTGTCCCCAACATGTATTCTGTCCCCATGAGGCTGGTTTTCTAAAGTTCTATAGTCAGATTTTGACACCCAAAGTAGCTTATCCAATGGCACTTCAGCCATGGATGTGGGAGGGGCATATTTATTTATATAGTGCTAATGTTGTCACAAAGCCACTTTACAAAGTCCAGGTCCGAGCCCCTAATGAGCAAGCCAAAGGTGACAGAGGCAAGGACAAACTCCCTGAGCTAGCAGAAGAAACCTTGTGGCTATTTGTCATTGTGAACACACTCAGGCACCACAACGAAATGTGACCTCTGCATTTAACCCATCACACATGCACATGTAGAGCAGCTACCAACAGCACCCGGGGAGCAGTGTAGTGGGACGGTACCTTACTCAAGGGAACCTCAGTGGAGCCCGGGTCAGGACTTGAACCTGCAACCTTCAGGTCCCAAAGGCAGCATCCTAACCACTAGGCCACCACTGCCCACTAAATTAGGCCATGACAGTCCCTAAACAGGATACATATAGACGAACTCTCAAACTCATACCTCCTTCTGTGTGTTAAAAGTCTCGCTTCTTCTAATTCATACACACGTACGCAAACAAGCATATACACCTTGAAGTAACTAATACTGTTAGTATTGGAGGAGGTGAACTCTCAACTGACACACAAATGTGAAGCCCCTAAAAAATGATGGACATGGTGGATTTGGGCATGGCTAAAATGGGAAATGCCACTGAAAAATGCCAATAAAAAGCACATTGATGCACCTCTCCATGTAAAAAATTGTTATAGTTCAGCAGGTTTATTGACTTGACACCCTCACCTCATTCCACCCCCCCCCCCAAGCACGTCTTAAAGAGCTTTATCTTGAGGTGCATCTTTGACATTTTGCTCCCTAAATTTTAGCACCTGTCCCTCTGAATATCTGTGCATGGTCCTGCCAGAGAAGATATGCATTAAACCTTTTTCTTTCATATGTGCCATGTTTACTTTTTCTCTACAATTCCCACACTTTTATTATCCAGTAGACCTGAACACCGCATATGTAAAATACATGTTTTTTTCCCTGAAAATGAGCCATGGGCTCAAGGCAAACGAACTTCAGGTTGATAAAATTATTAATTGCATGATTTTTCTCTTAATAAACTCTCCGACAGACTTGAACACCTCATGAACGTCAAGTCTCTGTTGATTTCTCTATTTGCCTGATCCACATTCGCAGTCAGAACCTGCACATCTGAGAATGTAGTGAACTTTCTCTGTTAGAAATACAAGCGCCTCAAGCCTCAGAGACTAAAAGTTTTAAGAGCCTTGATGATGGGGACTGTTGGTGTTCTCACGGCTCATCCTTTTAACCCCTGTCCTGCTGTCGAAGCGAGCTGTCAGAGAGCCATCAGAAGAGTAAGAGAGACACTGAGTAAAGACAATGGGCAGAGAGAGTGTGTGTGTTTACACAGGCATGTTTTGTTCATTTTTTCCCCCTCAAGTGTGTTTTGCTACTCCTTCAAATTACCAAAGCAGACCGGACATCCTCTCCTGAGGGAAGAGAGAATAGCTGTCATCTGTCTTTGTCTTGCATCTCTTCCTTTCTTTCCACTTCTCCTGCTCGTCTTCCTTTGATCTCTCAGAGGTGGGCACTTAGTTGCCTGTGGCTTTAGGGGGAACCAAGCGTGAAGGCTCAGACGTTGTGTACCACCAGCAGCACCTCCTTTATCTCAAAACCAGTGATGGTTTACTGATAGTAGATACACACAACCATACACAGCGAAGGGTAAATGCGATTTGGAGTAAAACATGGGCTGGTGTTCTGTGGAACTGTGTAGTTTAAATGTCGATCTGTGGATTTGACCTGACACAGCACAGGAGATAAAAGCATAATGAGAACACACACACAGACCACACACACTGGCATTGTGTTAAACGTACACGGATGTGCCCACGTGTGCACACAGTTTCACACATTTATCTTTTACTGTCTCTCTTATGTAACATCAATATTGTACATAAAGGTTTATAACTGACAGTTACTGCCCGCTGGTCCTGTGGTGAGACTCTGACCACATCCTCCTTCTTTTAAGACCTTTTGTATATCCTAATACCATTGCTCAGGAACCATAAGGGAAATCACACAACATGTTATTACTGATCTAGAAAAGAATATGTGTGAAAGAATAAGTGGACTACATGGAAATTATTATTATTATTATTATTATTATTATTATTATTATTATATAAGTTTTTTTTCCTGCCATTTTTGTTTAGAGTGCCTTTAGATAAAACCAGGGTAGTATATTCACTTGAGTACAGTCCCTGTGTTTGAGTGATTTGCACAGGATAAGAAATTTTATTTCTTTATTTCTTTTATTTCTTATTTGAGCAATTTGTTTATTATTTTGTTTATCTTTACTATCTACTTTGCTGTTTTAAGTAAATGCAATGTATCATTACCTTTGCTAGTAGCTTGAGAATTTGCAGCCAAAAGTTTTTCTGTCATTTTACAGTATGTAGAAAAACCTAATTTTTAGTGTCACTTAAATGCTAAAAACTGTATTTTAATTTAGCAAAAATATTGCTTTGTTACCTCATGCAGGCATAAAAACATTTTTGTGAAATGGGAAAGTTTTTTTCAATATTAACATTTTCATTACTTATTTTTAGTTCACCATTTCAAACTGTGCATGAAGCTGCTTAATGGAAACCCGCCTAGAGATGTAAATATCCCTCTCATGTTTGATGGGAAAATACCAAACATTTCCTTTCATCACATACTTCTGCAGGTTCAAGCCTGGGGAATGGTCAGAAGGCCCCCAGATGGACAGGTACGGATTCTGTCCCCTTTGTTCGCTCCTGTTGAATGGGGGTTTTAGGCACTTAGCTGCTGAAGGAAAGGTATTTAGAGAGGGAGAATAAAGAGGGAGGGGGAGGTATTGTTTATAATAATGGAGTGATTGAGGGCATTAAGGAAAGGCAGAGAGTGATGGATCCTCATGCGTAAATCCCTGTGTTCAGTTGATGGCTGATTAAGTGTCAAGTCCTCAGTTTTCATTGTTTTGTACTGCAGCCCCCCGTGGTGGTCCTGAGTGTGTTCCCTGCAGCTAACTGTTGAGCCTGCTGAGCTTATACACACTTACACAGTGAGTACCAATAACAAAACACCCCCCAAACTCTCTCTCTCACACACACAAACACACCACACCACATATAATTAAATATTTTTAAAAAGTTGATGCAGTTTCTGAAACAGAAAATCCCCACGTGGAATCAAGCACCACTCCAGACTCTTCTCTTTCATTGTTCCTCAATGGTGGAACGAGCTGCCCAGTGACACTAGATCTGCAGAGTCTCGACGTTCAAGAAGCTTCTAAAAACTCAACTATTCCACACCCACCTCAGCACATAGGCCTATCGGTCACATACCAACTATTGGTACCAGATAACTGACTGAATGTCCCCCCCATGGCGTATGTTTTTATTGTAGCACCTACCATCCATATTTTACAACTAAGAGAAATGTGCTGAACTTCCTTGTAGCTCTCACTTCAGTGTTGCCCTGTGCTGCTGTAATGCTTGATTGTTTCCTCTGTCTTGGAAGTCGCTTTGGATAAAAGTGTCAGCCAAAGGAATAAATGTAAAATGTAAATGTAAAAGAACACCTTGCCACCAGGCAAACATGGGAAAGCCACAGGAAATAATGTGTAAGAAAAGAATTCTGCCTAATGTCTTTCAATCCTGGAAGCTGATGTCCCACAGTCAGTGAAGAAATTGAAAAAAAAGAGACTGGTTATTACAGTACAACAACATGGGTCCTTTAAGTACTAAAGGATTAAGTTTGAAATGGTGGTCCATACGTGTAAATATTATTGCAAATTAGCAATTAAATCTTACATATGCTGTAAATGGAACTTCGATATACTGTGAATATGTCTAAAATTTGAGAAATGGCTACTATAAACATCTAAATATGATGATTTCATTGCATATCAGTGCAGAACTGTGTAAATGGGCATTCTTATAAGAATACTGTTTCCAGTCCTCTGACTGACTCTTGGGCATGTGTCTTAGTGAAGTTTAGACTGCATCCCATAAAATCTACAGTGCGGTCTGAAAGGAAACTGACAGTCCATTTGAAATCTACACTCATATTTAGAACATTGATGATGATGATTTTGATGATGATCCACCACACTGCCTTTTTGTGACAGGGAGAAGTGAAATATCTGTGTGGTTTGATGGGAGACCAGTCATCAGAAAACTGAACAAAATTTTATTGTATTCCTGTGTAATTGTGAGGTACAAACTCAATGGCACTAATTATCGTAATATTAATACAAAGTTTATATATTTAAACTGCAGCAGAATATGTTGAAAATCAGGGTACTGGTATTTGGACCATGATAGTTACATTACAGTATATTTTCTTGCCAATCATTACATTTAATGATGACCTAACTTCTATGACCCAGTAACATCAGCAGATGCAGCAGATCAACCTTGCTCGATTAGGCCTTTGTTTCCAAGAATTTTTGCTTTGGGCTCAGTGGAATTCATCTGTGCCCACTGAGAGTGCTTGGCTTTTCCATTGTTTTGGCATTGACAAACAGTTTTTCACATAATGCTTCTGTCTCTGGTTGACATTCTTTGCTGTTTGAGACATACTGAGCAACTGAAGCTCCATGCCTGACAAAAACTGGGCTCTAATCCTCTCTTATGCTTGGTGTATTATGTTATTTGATAACTGTCAAGTTTAAATTTCACAAGGAGAATTACATGTTTTTTACACGGCACCCAAACCTTTGCATATAACTGTACTTCACACGTCCGTAGGTTGTCTTGCTAATCTTAGCCAAAATAGTGTACACTTAGCCAAAACACTCAGATGATGGTGCACAATGATCTGTGACGTGTCAGCAGATAATGGAGGAGATAATCATCATTATGAGTCACCCTCAGTTGAAGCTGCAGTAAGAAATCTTCATTTCAAGTTGGAGAAAGTTGGCTCAAGTCTACATAACATTTTAAAAGCAATGATGGTTGGTGTAAATTCACATGGTCTATTTCAGAGATTCTGGTGAACTGACTCTTAAGATTACAACATTAAACTTTGTTTTGTGGTAGAGGGCAGCCAGACTTTCATCCAAAAAAACTAAAAAAAGAAAAATAATAAAATAAAATAAAAACCTGACATGTGGCCAATTTTCCGTGCCTTTTCTGTTCCTGTATTTTTAACACCCTCTTTGATTTTCACACACTTTGATGTAGAACAGCTGAGAAGTCTGTTTTCTTCTGACCATTTCCTCTTTGCAGGAAGCTGGATGGAGCTGAAATAGCAGAAGCGACAAAATTGAGCAGGGTTGATCTACAGAAGTTAGAAAGATTTAGTACATAGTAGGAGTTGGTGTTCCTGCAGGGAATCATGCTCTAGTCTGCTGCATACAGGGTAGCAGTGTTGCCCACAATGTTGCACCAACCCCTGCAACCCCAACTTCAAAGCCAACTTACCACCAGATACCACCGAGCGCTCTCAGAGATCCTATAGAGTTCATGCTTTGGCAGATCTGAGCTTTTTTAATGACAGAAGGACTGACAGAAGGTGGTCATAATGTTATGGCTCATCGGTATAAACTATGCTCCATTTGCTCTATATTATGTGTAACAGGTGACTTGTGTATACTAAAGAAAATTGAACAATTGAAAACATTTGCAAAAAGGCAGATGGTACAGTGTACATTAGGCTTGCTGTACTATGTTTGCTCTGTTTTGTACTATAATGTATTTGCAAAACATTTCCTATTGATGCTTAAAAAGATCCATTTAACCAAATACTGTGAAAACCAAATATATACGCAAAATACCAAATATATTATTTATCAAACCTTCTTCATTTAAAGAATAAGATCTTTATATGAGTTCAAGAAAAAATGTATAATTGTTTTGAACTTAAGCTTTTTAATCTGTCAGATTCATTCATTCTCTTACAGAATAGTACACACATGTTTGGAAGTCGGCACGAGAGCAGTATCAGTGAGAAAAAGAGAGAGAGAGAGAAAGGAGACAGCAAAACGGGAAGCTTGATAGCAATGTCCCAAACTAGGTCATGAAAAGAACTGTAATTGCATTACTCACTGAATCGCAGACAAAGATGCAGAGAAAATGAAGAGTGATGAAAGGAAAGGGCATGATGCTGGTGTTCTCAAATCCAGAAAACATTGCATGTTTAGGGACTATAGTTGGAGCCTGTCCTGAATCTGTTTTGTTTACTATGTGTTGATAGTATCAGCTAGAAACTCACGCATAGGGTCTTGCTCACTTCTCTTTACTGGAATCAGTCTCACACAAGGCTTTTTTCTTAGTAAAAAAATATATTCCAAAATGCATTATGGAAAATAAACATAAAATGGAAACTATTAAGCACAATAAAATGTACATTTTTTCACTAATAATAGTGGATTATTATGAAATATAAATATAATATACTACAGTTTAATATATTATTTTCTGAGCATTTAAGAAAAAAATATGAGATATGTAGATCTTTCCAGAGATCTTTGTCTTTTTTTGGATCATGTTTTAAACATTCTACTATCTGAGCACTTGTGTTTAGCTGCCCATTTTATATCAGCTGGCACAGTTTTTTCTGCGATGACCTTCTCTTTTTTAGTTCTTTGCCAAAAACATACTCTAAAAAATGTGCAAAAGCAAATGACAATACCTGGCCAAGCTTTGCAAACACATGGTCCTTCTGTGCAAACTTGCATTGTGTTCCTATGTTACTGCATTGGTTAAAACACTAGGGACCAGGTGCATGTATAGGCGCACCACAAAACCAGCATATCCTGCTCTGCATGTACATCTGATCTTGAGAGTTTAAACAATGTTATTCTGATGGTAAACATTATTTCAGCACATGCTCAAGACTCATTTGTCCATCTAACTGTTGTGTCTGCTGCCATTATTAAAGCAAGATTCTCAACACATCTTTTAAGACTAACACAAATTTACACTTGGCTTTAAATTAGATGCAAAACCAACTCTAGTAAATTAAATATAATATGTAATCAGCAGCAATCATCAAGTCAAGTCAGCTTTTATTGTCATTTCAACCATATACAGTTCACACAGTACACAGTGAAATGAAACAACGTTCCTCCAGAACCACGGTGCTGCAGGAAACACAGGACCACACACACTACACAACTAACTACATACAGTGTAGCGTGTGCAAAGATGTGAAAACATTGTAGAACTGTGCAAAGACAGACAGGTAAAGATGAAGACAGTGCAGCAGTGACCAGAACAGTTATGGTTATAACCAGGTGCAAAGTAGCAGGATGTGCAAAGCCGCAATAATGTGATGTAAACAATGACACAGGGAGCAGAAAGAATGTAGGAGCATAAAGTTAAATATCAGTAATAAATATAAAGTTCAGCAATGAACCCTTTAGAGCAGGGGTGTTAAACTGGTCAATTTCTACCTGGTTAATTTAGTTAATTTAAAACTTAATAACTTTAGATCAGAAGGTGATATAACATAATTCATGTTGGAAAAATGTACGATTAAGGGAATTGGGTTTAATTCTGAAGTTGCAACCTTCCTTCTTTGTTCCCAAACAGAACAGAACAGAACCTCAGTCTGGTCTTTATTTCACTACAGGAAGTTTTGCTGCATCCAGACATTTACTGTTTCAAGGCATAAGCACAGTGAGTCTGCAGGACTGAGATCATTAGGTGAGAGAGCGACGATAGATCTGAGTATCATCTGCAAAGCTATGATCAGCCACCTTGTGCTCTTGTAGAATCTGGCCAAGGGGAAGCATGTAGAGGCTGAACAGAAGAGGCTTGAGGAGAGCTGTTCTCTCTAAGAGCTGTTTCAGTGCTGTGATGCTGGCGAAATCCTGACTGAATGTCATCGAAGCAGCCGTTTATGTTTAAGAAGCACTAATCTGGTTGTAAACTACTTTCTCAGTAATTTTGCCAGTGAAAGGGAGATTAGAGATTTGAGGCCTATAGTTGTTGAGTACATAGGCATCCAGGCTTTTCTTTTTCAGGAGAGGTTTGACAGCTGCTGTTTTCAGTGTTGTAGGGAACGAGCCTGAGAGAAGTGAGCTGTTCACAATTTGTAACATTTCAGATGCAAAACAGCTGAAAACATTTTTAAAAAAGTTTGAAGGTATAATGTTGGGGCAGGAAGTAAATGGTTTAAGATGCAACACTACATCTTCAAGAGTTTTGCTGTTGATTGCACTAAACTCAGACATTGAGTTCAGCATTTTTGTGCTTGTTGATATAAGTTTAATGTCACTACACTGTTTGGGGCAAATGCTTTGTCTTATATTTTCAATTTTGTAATGGAACTCATTACACTTTCCATAACAGTATATGCCTTTCCCTCTTGTCTCCCTGTCAAGTCTAATTCTGAGTGTTTTGTGTCTCTTTGCTTTTGTCTGTTTCCTTCTTCATTCTTAGAGTTTTCTTTGTCTACATTTCTTTTCTTTTGGTTTGTTAAGTTCTTCAGTTTCTCCTTTTGGGTATTTTTTATCTTTTCCTATTTTTTGTATTTTTTGCCTGTTAATAGATTCTGTTTTTTAAATACTTTAGTTTTTTTTTATTTTGCTGTTTTATTTTTGACTACAGTTCATTTCTCTGGATTTAGTTCCTCCAGCCAATGGTCAGTGGTGCATTAAACAGTACAATCTCCACATTGACTGGATCATCTTGTGGGGGGAGGACTGTTCTGTCTGGTGTCTGCCCAAACCTTCAGAATAGTCAGTGAATCCCCATAGATTCTCCCCAAAGGTCTGCCCCCAGGGTGGACATCATCTCACCTGAGTTTTCAGTGAAATTAGAGTCCCTAATCTTCCCAAGCATTTTCAAGTTGACACTGCTGAACATGACCTGGGGCATCCCAAAGGAGATCCAGCCCCAGTTTTCCAGCTCCCCTTTCTCATAGCCAATGAGAATTCAAGACTTGAAACTCCCCTCAGTAATCCTGCATCAGGGACTATTCCCCTGGACTATGTGGACCAGAAGGGGTTTTCAGCAAGAAAAAGATGTTTCTATTTCCACACACTACAGCTCATCCCAGGCATATCTCCACCCAGTTAACTGTTCTACTCTCTGTCCACACCAGAATGTCAAGCCATAAAAGAACACATCAAGGATGTGTTGGCCACAGGGAAGATCCAGCATGAGCTGGATTCTTTGTGGGCAAGATTATATACTGATCATGGTTAAGAACTGGTATCCACTGCTGTAGATGAGATGGACTGTGCATTTAATTGGCTCTAATAGGCAGTATTGTTAAACAAACTTGACCTCCACATTACGTATAACCTAATGAGGATTAAAGAAGAGGATGAGTGGAAGATCACATTTATCTTACCCAACAGCCACTATAAATACCTGGTCATGCTGTTCAGCTGGCCAACCCCCTCTTCCATATTCCAGGCTTTCATTAACAATTGGCTGCATGAGGCATTTGACTGGTTCTGTTAGTATGTTTTACATGCCTCAGGCCACTTTTCTGGAAATCATTGTGTCTAAGGGGCTTTGTCACTGGTCTGCCATATCCTTAAGGTAAAACAGTCATACTCACCATGGCAGACTGGTCAACAAGGATCTCCTCCTGGTCCTCCAAATTAATGTGCATGGAATACACCTACAACATGCTCCATCTTTCATTCATCAACATGTCTCTATCAGAATGCATTTCAAAATATTCCAATTCAAATTAATGTTTCAGAACCAGGATAGTGTTATTTCAAGTGGGACAACAGGTTTTGCTTTTAAAGACTGTAGGTGGATTCTTGGAAATGAGAAAATTCTCTTTTCATGAGGGAATTATTAATCAGTTCAATAAGATGATTTACCAGCACCAGATTGCAACACACTTTACCATTTACAATACATAATATTGAGTAATGATTCAGAAAATACAGTGTAGTGCAAGGCCAGAAATCACTGCTGAACATGCATAACCTTTGGGTACTCACTGGGACTTTCAAGATCATTGGGCAAGGCAGTCTGGTGGCCTACACCCTTAAACTTCTCCAATCGATTAAAAGGCCATCCTGTGTTCCATGTCTCGTCTGTGACCTGTCCTTACCAGTACTGGCAGTTGTAGTCTAACTGGTGCTGCAGTTGGTTTACAGGTATACAGCAGGTATACATGGTAAGGAGTGAATTAGATGAGATTAGATTTAACTTTATTGTCATTGTGCCGACTACATGTACAAAGCCAATTAAATGCAGTTAGCATCTAACCAGAAGTGCAACAAATAGTAGAAATAACTTACAGGAAAGTGTAGTATAGGTGATGCTATATGTTATAGTACATCCATATATATACAGTGGGTACAGAAAGTATTCAGACCCCCTTCAATTTTTCACTCTTTATCATATTGCAGCCATTTGCTAAAAGCATTTAAATAATTTTTTCCCTCATTAATGTACACACAGCACCCAATATTGACAGACAAAAAAAAAATTTTTTAAATTGTTGCAGATTTATTAAAAAAGAAACACTGAAATATCACATGGTCCTCAGTATTTAGACCCTTTGCTCAGTATTTAGTAGAAGCAGCTTCTGAGCGAATACAGTCATGAGTCGTCTTGGGAAAGATGCAACAAGTTTTTCACACCTGGATTTGGGATCCTCTGCCATTCCTCCTTGCAGAT
>JBBPDA010000030.1:3245416-3257589 GCA_037974385.1 Arnoldichthys spilopterus
GGCTCGGACCCGGTTTCTGTAAAGCTGCTTTGTGACAACATCAGTTGTAAAAACACTATACAAATAAACTTGACTTGACTTGACTTAAAGTAAGTCATAATTATGAGAAAGAAAGTCATAATTATGATATACAAAATCATAATTATGAGATATTAAGTCATAATTATGAAAAATAAAGCCATAATTATGAGATACAAAGTCATGAGATACTAGGTCATAATTGTAAGGAAGAAGGTCATAATTATGAGAAAGTTATAATTATGTAATACTAAGTCATAATTATCAGAAAGAAAGTCATAATTATGGGATACTAAATGTCTTTTTTAAATGGTGAACCAGGCTTCCATAGAAAACAGAACAAAGTTTCAATATTTTTTTGCAAACATAATTGTTTATCTTTGAGAAGGAATGAAGGAAAATGTAGCATAATATAATGTGGATTGCTGTTTCTTATATGATACAATTAGCTGGTTGCTGTTAAATAAGCATTTTGCACCATGTTTGCCTGTCTTGTAATGTACTGTCTAAAAAAAACTCACTCGTACATCTGAGCTGTGGATGAAAAGCCTGATTCCGCTCTATTTCATCTCCATATACTGGCTCTGCCCTGGAACCAGCATAGACCTGCACAGGTGTACACTAAGAAGAGAGAAAGCCAGGAGGAGTTGGAGGGTTGCCAGATTAACCCACCTGACTTCAATCAACACCTTGCTGGGGTTGAGCAGTGCCAGACTTTTCTTACTTTTCCTGGTATAGCCAATGAAAGAATGCCCATAAACAATTTAGTGAGCTTAAGTTATGAAAAGCATGTAAAAAAGATTATTATCAATGTTCAGATTATAAAATGCATCAAAAAGATGATAATAGTTAAAAAATAATAAATATACTGAAAGTAGTGCTGTGTACATTTAATACACTATATGGCTAAATGGACCATGCCCATCCAAAACCAGGGGCATTAACTTGGAGTTATGGCAGCAAACACATGTACTCTTCTGATTTTAGAGTTCTTTTCTGTGGGACATTGTACATTTGTTAGGTAGGCACTCATTTTGGATAAGAAAAGACTTAAAACTGATTTGAAGTCAGGGCTGTGAGTTCCCCAAAACCAAACCCAACTAACTATGCCTTTATGGACCTCACTTTATGCACAGGGCACAGTCATGCAGAAACAGGACAGGACATTCTATGAACTTTAAAATTTCTTTGTATGCTGTAGCATTGACATTACCCTCCACTGGGTTAGCCTAAACTATAAACAGCCCCAGACCATTATCCCTCCTCCACCAAACTTTAATGGTGCCATTATGCATTTCAGAAGGTACTGCTACGCTGGCATCCAAACCCAGATTCATCCATCAGACTGCCAAATATTCAAGAATGATTCATCACTCTGGAGAACATGTTGGCACTGCTGTAGAGTCCAGATCAGAATGTTTTGATGTTGCACATAGTGTTCATAGTCTTGTGTACAGTTGCTCAATCATGGAAACTCATTTTATGAAGTTCCTAATGCAAAGTTTTAGACACTTTCTTTGCACAATAATAGCAATTATAGTTGACTTGAACCAATCTAGCAGGGCAGAAACCTCACTAACGTACACCAAAGTAACATCCTATGGCAATACCATGCTTAAAGTCATCAAGCTCTTTAGTACAACCCATTCTACTGCGTATGTTTTATACACCTGTTAGCAATGCATGTTGATGAAATATCAGAACTCAATAATTAAAAAATGTTTGCACATTTTTTTGGCTTGTAATGTAGTTATTTAGGTGTTTAATTCTGAAAGAAGTTCAGTATGTGTTTTAATATTGAAAGCTGTTCTGTATATGGTTATCCCAAATTAAATATTTGTCAGTATGAGATTGTTTTAAAAATATTACTCACTCAACATTCTATTCAGTTTTTTTTGTATATGAAATAAAATGATTTTAAATATTATTTGTTGCACATAATATCTGGTATAACTGCATCAAATGTCATGTTCTGAATCAGTTCATTGCAGCAGTTTGAGTAGCTGAAGGAGAAAGCTTTTGGGTAAGACTTTTTACCCAAAGGAGTTGAAGTGCATCTTTGGCGTGATGCCCAGACACTTGAATACATCAAATTCCTCCTTTCAGGGACAGGCTTCACAAGTCACTCTTCAAAGGAGTCGAGCTATTGAGGGCCCTCGTCACATCGCCCTATCAGACTGAAGAAAGGCTCTTTCTTCTTCAAGGACTTGCCTCAACAAGCCTGTACTTCAGCAAGGAGCTGACTCCAGTCCAGCTCCTACCCTGGTAAAAGAGAGGGAAAGAGAGAAGCTATGAGAAAGACGCAGTTCAGAAAAGAATGACAGCATAGAAAATGAGGAGAACAGGGGGTTAATGTTTGGGGTTTTCCCTAGTTCAGAAGGTGAATAAATCACTTAGTAAGTCGGAAAAGGAAAGACTTTCACAACCATTAACATAAATTACTTTTTTTTTTTACAATAAGTTAAATACACTTCTCAGTACTCAGTCAGAGCTTTTTACCCAGTTCACTTTCCAACATGCAGCTCAGAACAGCAGACCATCTGAGATCCAAAATGTGCTAAAACCAGTACCTCATGCACACACTTCAAAATCAATTCATTCTGCCAGTGATAACAATAATTCTCATTCGTTAGAAATACTTCTCAGGACACAATGAGCTGAAAAAACAAACATCAGGTAGCAGTACTGGGATTTCAGAATACCCCATTATAGTTCTTATAGAAGACATTATAGGGCTGCTGGGATGCAAGTCAACCACATAATTTGTATGTTAATGAAGCCAGGTTGTTGTGGCAAATTGAGCCCTGGCATTGTCTTGTCGAAATAACCAGGGACTTTGTATGAAAATATATCACCTTGTTGGCAACATATGTTCTCTAAAATACCCATATATACCTCAGTGTAACTGGTTCCTTCATACACTGGTACTATTTTTTGGCTTTAACTTAAGACTGCTGTCTTGCTAACATACTGGATATAGAATTAAAAATTTAAATCCCAATCCCAATCCAATTTTACTTTATAACGTGGTTTTATGGGCATTATAAGCTACCCAACATTGATTATACCTCCTCTTGCATTGCCTGAGAGCCTCTAGTTATTGTCTCCCTTTTTTCTTTATTGACCTTTAAAAACTATTGCACACTCATGTATAGCTAATAGACATTCATGTTGTCACAGCATCAGGTTTTAATGCTACAAACTTCAAAAAATGTTGCCAATGAATAAAAACTTTTTAGACCATTGAAACATTTTCATCAAAAGCAGTTTATTACTGATCTGGAAATTTAATTCCATAAAAATGTTTGCTTAAATAGTAGAGGATGCGACATGTGTATGGTTACAGCTGCATAACGTCTTTTTTCAAACATTTCATATCTATATCATTAAGAAAGATCACCAGTGCATGGGGCATCACAGTCAGTGATACATAAATCATCAATGATGGAACTATAGATTCTAACAAAGCATTGTAAATTCTTAAAAACTGTGAAAAAAAATCCTCGCATTTGCCAGCAGATGCCCCCGTGGTCAAGGGTCATTTAGGACTTAGTAGGAACAGCAGATAAATCAGTTTTGTGACACTGACAATTCTGAGAACTAAGTTGGGAGAGTAAAGCTAAAAACACACTAAAATGATTTGATGACGGTAAATCTCTGACTGATTGTATAGATGGTCTAACACTAGGGGTGTTACAATAAAGTGGAATTGATGATAATCTTGATATTTAAAAAATATATACTGACAATGTTATTAAAACATATAATAATATTGTAAATAATCCAACATATGTAACTATGTAGTTTATATAGTTTTCATGGCAATAGTATGTGGTATTGCTCCTTAATGCTACTTTGTGTGGAGTTTGCATGTTCTTCCCATGTCTGTGCAGGTTTCCAGCTTCCCACCGTGTAGGTTTCCCACAGTCCAAAGATATATGCGTCAGGTTGAGTAGAAATGCTAAACTCCCCCTAGGTGTGAGTGTTTTTGGTGATGTCTGACCTGCATTGGACAGGCAACCATGTTATTTTTTTGCCTTTCACTGTATGAGCACTGGGATAAGCTCCAGCCCTGCCATGATCCTCACTAAAATAAGTGGGTCAGAATATGAACGACTGAATAAATGAATAATATGGGGTTGAGTGAAGAAAAAGTATGTGTTTGCTTGTCTCCTAATTTTAAAAATCAAATAATCTGTTTTTTTTTTTAACTTGCTTTCAGAATTAGGTAGTTATAATTCCTATTAATAGCCTGGGTTAGCTCACAGAGCTGTGTTCCAGCAAATTAGATTTTGTACCAAAATATTACTTTAAAAACCTGAAATTAGATTTTAATTTATTTGATATTAGAGTTTTCATTTTGCTTATGGCTTTTACATTCGTATGTTTTGAGCTACAAATACCATCTTTGCTGTCTGTGATCTGATGGAACTTAGCCTGAAGCAGGGATCAAATGACAGTTAAGCAAATGTTAGTTAGCTGACATATCAGCAAAGTCTCTGAGAAAGTAAAGCTCTCCCCAAACGCTAAAACACTAAAGCTTAGCTTAATCCTCCTCAGTGACCGCTTTGACTGGGGAAATAAGAGGGTAGCAATTATAGCTTGCTTCAAAGGTGTGAGCTAGTGAAAGAGAGCATTCAAGATTTCACTTTGGCAAACTCCTCACTCGTTCCATCTTCAGCTTCTAACCCCCACTCACCTCCTCCCTTTCAAACCTCAAGCTTATTTAGAAACAAGTGTAACATGCAAATAGAACTTGGCTTGGCTGGCTTTAGATGATGTCTATGATAAAATATTCCCTCAAATATCATTTATAGCTTTGCTTTAGAAAAAAAGTAGAAGAAGGGAGTTGCAGTAAGTACTTAAGTGTGAGTGTGTACGCCATTACATACGCCCCAATCTCAAAATAAACTAAATGAGAAATGCCTGACTGCAAGTCATCTTATGTATGCTAACTATTAGATGTTCAATTAACACTGTAACTGATAGTTTGCAATGTCAACAGTGAGATGTGTCATCAAGCACTACATTACATTCACTTCCCCCAGCTTTGGCCCCTTAAACCACAGAGCACACTCAGATCTGTGAACTGCTGAAGACAAATATAGAGAAGTGTTTATTCTTAGACATTTTCCTCTGGAGATTTTTACAGAATAAGTATAAGTGAATTGAATAAGGTTTATTTTAAAATAGGAAATCCTTAATGTTCTTATTTCACGATAAACCTCAAAAAGGGGGTAAATATATATGTATAAGATAAATTATGTTAGGTAGGTTAAAGGCAAAAATATAAATAACAGTTGTAGTTTTCCCTTTCATTTAATTCCAGCAGTGTTACATGAACGTTACACCGTCATCTAATTAAGTGTAAATGTTTCCCCATCTGCTGAACCTACACTGCTGAACTCTGAGCTTTAAACTGGATTCAGAATACATACTTGCCATCACCTCTCTTATAACTTCATCAGGGGTTCAGTTACTAGGGAGCTGGGCTATAAACAGTGCGTGTGTGTGTAAGTGTATGTTAGAAGTAGTAGTGTGTGTAACAGTAAGTCCAAGTGTGCTTGTGGAACCAACCTGACACTTTACCCCCCAACAGAACCATCACACATAACTCCCCACCAAACCCCGCACACACACACACATGCCCTCACACACACACACACACATACATACACACACACCCACACACACACACACACACACACACACACACACACACACACACACACACACACATATATTACAGTAGCCTCAGGTGATTCTCAGATGACTCCATTCATTTTAGACCAGCACTTACATGTTTTTTCCTTCTTCCACAGTAAACAAAACAGTCCCGAGCCATCAAAACTCCTTAATTCACCCCCCACCCCAACACACACACACACACTCACACAGACACTCTCTCCCTAGGGTCCCACACATTAGTCTAGGAATCCCCCCCTCGTTAAATATGAAACTGCAGCACTAAATCACATTTCTGCTGTTCCACACACTCCTACACTCTCATTCACGCACACACACACACACACACACACCTGCCACAACATGTTTCCCCAGAGAACAATGGCTGTCACTCGATGTTTCACATAGACTACAGAACAGCATAAAAATACTAAAGTAATTTCTTTCTATTTTGCTATGTTCTAAAAATTGTACATATTGCATGAGATTGCGATATACAGTAAAATATAGCAGTGTAACACAGATATTAAAAGTTATTTGGAGTGTTTAAATATTAAAGAGACCTTATGCTATATTGTTTTGTATTTTTTTTTACAGGCCAACCTCTGTGTGTTCTTAGTTCATAACAGGGCCCATCTTTCAATGGCATTTCCAAAAGAGGATCTAAATAATTGTTCTCAAAAGCCACTTCTGTTTAGTTACAGTGTGCTCATTTGATCATTTAATGTTCGTTTTAACATTAAAATATTCTAGTTTGTGATAGTTTTACATGTGTATAGTTACCTTTTTAAAAAGAAGCCAAAAGTCATATTATGTTATGGTGTAAGTTAACATTTGGATAAGAGAACACATGAATCTGACTTCATTTTTACTGACCTGCAGCAGTAAGAACGTATCATTTTAAATCGTAATTGCTAATGCAGTAATAGCTTAATCTTTTTAGCTAATAGTTAGATTAGATAGATTAAAACTGTATTAATCCCTTGGGAAGGTTCCTTCAGGAAATTCAGTTTTCAAGCAGCAGTACAACGGCATAGTTGTAAAAAGTTATACATGAAAAAAAGGAATGAATAAATGAAATATAAATGAATAAATAAAAAGAGAAATGAATAAAAGATAAAAATATAAGAAATATAGAAATATATATAAGAAAAAATAAGAAAGGCTATGTGTAAAGTGTAAAAGTGTAGTAGTAGCAGCAGTCTGCAGAGTAATGATACATGGTTGTGGAATGAAAAACAACACAGAGTAATGTTACATATTTGTGGGATGGTGTGAGTAATTATTATTGCACAGTAAGTAATTATAGTAATTATTGCACAGGTAATAAATAGTTTTAAGTAAGTGTAGTGAATTATTGCACTGGTTCCCGTTCACAGTCATGTTTATGTTTATTAATAAGAGTTATTATTATTGCACAGTTTACTTGCACAGTTAGTTATGTAGTCCATTGCACTGTCCCTAATGTTTGATTGTCCAGTTGTGTTGTTTAGGCTAATTGTTAGTTATGCTGCTATTTCTGTTAATCTCAAGTTCGTTAACCAAACCATGTTTTCCAGTCAGAATTAGAGACAACCAATAATCTCAATTAGATTTTTGCCTTAAAAATGTTTAATTGCTATTTGCCATATTAATAATGTTTACTTAGTAGTATCTCTTTCTTTTTCTTAAATTCTCCAGTGATGACTAGTAGAATTCGCTGGAGCTGTGATTTGAATGCATATGACTCAGACGTTTGCATGGCTGAACAGATAGTCGACTGGAGGTGGGTCTGACAGTACCCTGCCCATTTGCCACCCCAAACTGTCTCCTTCGTGGGCAACCATGAGCCTGGGGAGCTGAAGAACCTGGGTGGGCATGACAAAAATCCTCAATGAGAGATGAATCAAAGATGTCACCAGCAGGCACCCACAACTGCTCCTCAGGGCTGTAGTACTTACAGTTCACCAAGTATTGCTGCCATTCCCCACTGCATATGGCATCCAGAAGGGCACAGACTGTGAAGGCCAATTCACCAACCACATCAAGAACCAGAGGAGGATTGGCAGCAGCAACTGGCATTTTCATAGGCCTGTAGAAGTACCTGGAGGTAGCTGTAGGTGACACAGGATTAAAATATTTAATAATCTTGAAAGGACCTATGTCAGTTAGGGCTGAACTTTTTGGAGAAATGTTTGGTATCCTGACAATCATACCCTTTGGCCAGGGTGGAATATGGGTGATGGGTGATGGAGATGGTCTGCAAACCTTTTCTGGTCACATACAGCCCTTTGATCAATCCAGCGAGTCCAGCAAGCCCAGGGAGTACATCCCCCACTCTAGTGTCTCCTGCTGTTTTGGAGAAGAGCTCATCTGGGGTGTCTTCTGCTGTTCATGAGTGTATCGTGTCTGTGAGGACACTTTCTGCTCCAGTGCACACATCAACTCAGGAGTCTCATGCTGCAGTGCTACTCCAGGGCTTCCTGCTGCTTCAAAGTCTCCCCATCACCAGAGCCTCCTGTGGATCCTGTTTCAACTGTGTCATTTGCAGCGTCATTGCTGGTGTCCAGGTTTCCTGTGGTAGTGCCAATAAATTTGGGACATATAAAAGGTTAGCTGCCAAGGACATGGCAGCTGCCTGGGATTGTAGAGGCCAGCAACTAGCCCAGAGGGTGGTTCCTGCTTGACTTTAGCCCTTGTTCCCTGCTTAGCCTCATCCACTCTAGTCCCCAGTTTGTCTACCATTCTTGTTCCCTGGTTTGATGTTCCTCTTTTAATTTGCTCTTGTGCCTGTATAGTTCCACTTCCCATGTTTAGTCACTCATTGGGTTGGTGCCTGTCCCTGTTTGTGTCCTGTCTGAGGTCCTGCATCATGTTTCACCTTATTTCACCCTAGTTTTGTCTCATGTATAACCAAGTGTCTTGTATTATCTTGTGCAGTTATGTCAGGGTTTTGATTAGCCATGTTCTTCCTGTCACTTGTTTTAGCCTTGCTCTAATTGTGAGTACTGTCAAATTGTGCCTTGTTTTATGCTTCTCCCACTCCCAGGTATTGGCCATCTTGTCTTATATATATATATATATGCCTGAGTTTCCCTGTTTGTTTTTTTTTGTTGTTGCCTGGTTTCTGTTGTATTCATGTTATTTTTACACCATGTAAATTCTGGTTTTGTTTCTATCCATCTTTGTATTTTGTTCTAGTGTTTGTCTGTGTTTTTTTCTCATTAAATATATCTGTTAATTTATAAAGCTCACAATTACTTCCTGCAACCAAGACCTTGCACTTTGATTTCATCAACAAATAGTGACCACCAGAATTTTCAGGATATCAGTTTTACTGTTTATGGTATTACAGGGTGACCAGACCTGAGAGAAGCATGTGCCCATTGCAAGAGAGAGATGCTAGCATGCACATAGGTCTTGTCAGGGATGGTAATCTGATGGACCCGGTCAGTGTGCAGGACATCTTGAATGGCACCTGGTTTCCACAAAGAACATTGGTATAATAATTTTGGGACTATCATTTTAGCTATTGTCACCAACTCATGTTATAACTTCCATGTTATAATTTTTTTCTGCTAAAGAGTTTGTAAGAATAATAGGCACAGGGATACAACTTAGGAGGTATACCATGGTGTTGTGTGCCCTACTCCTACCTCTGATGCATTTACTACCACTGCAAACAGCAGAGTGGGTCAGATTGCTTTAGCACTGTTGCTGTGGTGAAGCAGTGATTAATGAAAAGCAGTGATTAATTCCAAAGCAGTCTTCGTGTCCTTCAATAATTAATAATTAAAATTTATTTTAATTGATTAATAATTAAAAAAATGAGTGGGGCAGCTTGCAAACTAAAACAATTATCAGCAGAAATCTTGCTGTCATCCATACTAACTCCATATGGGCCCAACACAAATTTTAAAATCAGTGATCACCCGGTTCTCATTTTTCAGCATTTGAAAACATGTGACATTAGCAGGTGACATTATCAAAGCCTTTGGAATACCCATTGGACATGCTGTTCTGACCGACTGGAAGAGTAAATAAGCAGATCATCTACATAAACAATCAGGAACTGGTTGATCATGTCATGGAAGATTTCATTCAGGAAGGACTGGAACACAGCAGATGCATAGCTAAAACATATGGCATAGATATACTCATAGTGCCAACTAGTAGTGAGAAATGCAGTTTTCCATTCACATATATGGCATATGAAGTTTAGAACAGCATAGACTGTGCAGGCCAGTTCACACCCCAAATCAAGGACCAGAAGTTAGCATCACACCACTCAAATTAGAGATGGACTGCATAATACGTTAGGTTTGGATGGATTTCATGATGGTTTTTGTTGTTAGGGGGCTATAGAAAGAGAAAAAAAACACCCTTCCCACCACCATCAACATAACACAAGAACACAGCACAGTCTTAAACATGGACGTAACACTTTCTAACACTTTCCTCCCTTAATAGTTAGTGTTGGCCCTTATGACATTCACCATCATGGCACTGTAATAAAGAATCTGCTACTACGTTATTAGTTGCCTTCCAGTACCAGATGGTAAGATTAAAACCTTTAGCAATTAATGAGCACCTTAATAGATGCTGTTTTAGTTGTTTTAGTACTGGTGCATATCTCTGGATCAAAACACATGTATGCACTCATGGATCATGTGACAAATCTCAGTGTTAATCCATGGTTTCTCACTGGGAAATTAATGTAGTGTTTTGGTTGGGATGCATTCCTCCACACAGGACCTGATGAAGTCAGTGCAGTTTCTCCTGTGCCTCACATGTCCAGCACTGTACTGTGCGTGTCACTGGCTCCTCATACTTCAGCTTCTGTATGTAAACAGGGAGCAGCACAGGAGCGTGGTCTGACATGCCCAGATGCCCAAGAGGGAGAGAGCGGTATGCCCCTTTGTGCATGGTGTAGGAGTTATCCAGCGTGTTGGTGCCATAAGTGTGGCAGGACTGGTGTGCTGGTGGTATTCTGGTACAATCAGAATACACACAAAAAGGCTCAAGGACAGCTTCTACCCCAGAGCTGTCAGACTGGTTAACACACTCCAGCATGACATGTAGCGAATACAACATGCAATAAAATCTGTCACAAAGTGCAATATTGTCACTGCAGTTTAGTTAACAGAGTATATAACTCAGTTATGTGCAATACTGTTATACACACTCCATACTCACACCTGCATCATATAGTCACTTCGTATTTGTATACTTTAATGAGACAGATTTCTTTGTGATTTTTATATTATTATATTTATTGTCATGTTGTGTATTGACTTGTCTGGCAAGGAGGCGTTAAAGTAAGAATTTCATTGTAATCTGTACACCGTATTTTTGTACATGTACATATGAAAATAAAACTTTGAACTTGAACATGAACTTGAAAGAGCCAAATTCTCTGCAAATTGACCTACAATTATCATGAATTCTGGCACAAACTTGTGAGCCAAGAGCCATCCTTGCTCACAAAGATGGATGCTACTTTATAGCCATTTATGATACCCCACCTGCTACCAATTAGCCTGCTTAATGTGGCTGTGCTTAATACTTTTGTCAATTAAATAAAGTTTTGTGTGAATTAACATATCACTGATTTTTGTTTTTATTGCATTTTGGAAAATATTTAAACCTTTCTGGAAATGAGGTTTGTAGAAATGAAAAGAAATGAAAAACAAGGGTACAAAAACAGAAAAAATAGAAAACAAAGACTTGACAGGACAAACTAGATGAGAAATCTATACATGAAAGGCAAGGTGAACAAATAGAATAAATAAAATGACAAAATCAAAGTAATAAAGTATGAATAAAGTCAAGAACAGTTTAAACTATATTAAGAGGATATTAAAAATGAATTAAAAGTGGAGTTATAACTTGTTTTTAAAAGCAGGAGATAATGTATATGGTAAAACAGGACCTGAGAGGAGGTGTTGTGAGAATGACCTGGAGCATAATTAGGATCAGAAATGTATTGTTGAGCTGATTTAATGATCTTTTCTTAGTTCCAGTTAAAGGTCTAGCAGTTGCACTTTGAACCATTTGCACTCAAGAAATGGTAGAATGGGTTGACTCTATAAACAGAAAGTGAAAGTAGTCCAGCAGAGTCATAAAAGCATGGATAACTGTTTTCAAGGCCTTATGAAATAAAACTTGCTTCAATTCGACTATAGTTCTAACTAAGTGACAGCTTGGAGGGCGAAAAAAGTTTAATAGTTTAATTTGTATTTATATTGTGAGAAAAAATGTCACTCTAGGAACCCTAATGTTAGGTTTTATACTTAACTTTTATTCATTTCTTAGCTCCACTAAAAACTTAAAAAGAAAACATCCTTTATGTTAGAACATCATTAGTGATGCTGTCATAGCGAGTGTTGCTGGAGCTCCTGCCACTCAGACCCCAATGTACATCATTCTTAATCACTCGTAACATTTCAGCATCACTAACACTCTCTCTCTCTCTCTCTCTCTCTCTCTCT
>JBBPDA010000030.1:3257689-3270170 GCA_037974385.1 Arnoldichthys spilopterus
TGTTAGGCCTAGTGTATAAGACTGTGTTAGGCCTAGTGTATAACACTGTGTTAGGCCTAGTGTGTAATACTGTGTTAGGCCTAGTGTGTAACACTGTGTTAGGCCTAGTGTATAGCACTGTGTTAGGCCTAGTGTATAAGACTGTGTTAGGCCTAGTGTATAACACTGTGTTAGGCCTAGTGTATAAGACTGTGTTAGGCCTAGTGTATACCATATAACACTGTGTTAGGCCTAGTGTATACCATATAACACTGTGTTAGGCCTAGTGTGTAATACTGTGTTAGGCCTAGTGTGTAACACTGTGTTAGGCCTAATGTATAACACTGTGTTAGGCCTAGTGTATAACACTGTGTTAGGCCTAGTGTATAGCACTGTGTTAGGCCTAGTGTGTAATACTGTGTTAGGCCTAGTGTATAAGACTGTGTTAGGCCTAGTGTATAACACTGTGTTAGGCCTAATGTATAACACTGTGTTCGGCCTAGTGTGTAATACTGTGTTAGGCCTAATGTATAACACTGTGTTAGGCCTAGTGTATAGCACTGTGTTAGGTCTATTGTATAGCACTGTGTTAGGCCTAGTGTATAGCACTGTGTTAGGCTTAGTGTATAAGACTGTGTTAGGCCTAATGTATAACACTGTGTTAGGCCTAGTGTATAGCACTGTGTTAGGCCTAGTGTATAGCACTGTGTTAGGCCTAGTGTATAACATTGTGTTAGGCCTAGTGTGTAACACTGTGTTAGGCCTATTGTATAGCGCTGTGTTAGGCCTATTGTATAGCGCTGTGTTAGGCCTAGTGTATAACAGTGGGAGGAGTCTAGTATATTTCACTGTGCTGGTTCTAGTATAAAGCACTGGGTTAGGTCACTGTAAAGCACTGTGTTAGGTCTACTATATAGCACTGTGCTGGGCCTAGTGTAAAACACTGTGTTGGGTGTCGTATGTAACATCGTGTTAGGTCTACTATATAGCACTGTGTTGAGTAAAGTGTAGTGTACAGTATTTCTACAATATTTATAGCAGCAGGTAGATCTGAGTAAGAATTTGGGAAGAAGAAAGAAAATGTCGGTTCTTATGTTGAATCAGATTCACATTAATATCGTTAAATATCATTCATCAGGCCCCTCCCGACCTGCCATCCCACATGTGTGGCCCTGCTTCTGCAGTGTTCGGCATCAGAGAGTCTGAGCTGGCTGTGACGGAACTGAGATTTATAGTGTTGTAAATGTTTTACTGACACACCAGACATGCCACAAACACGTGTTATATGCTGCTAAAACACTATATGCACAGAAAGGCATATGCAGATATATAACTGTTCACTTCTTACTAGTGTTAACATCAATCACCCATTACATTAACACCACTGATGGGTGAAGCGAATGACATTGCCTCACTGGTTATTTCATTACAATGGTACGTGTCTGGGGGTTGAGATATATTAGACAGCAAGTGAACAGTCAGTTTTTGAAGTCCATGTGCTAGCAGCAAGAGCGTAAGGATCTGAGTCACTTTGAGGAGTCAGAGCGTTTCCAGAACAGCAGCTTTTGTGGGGTGTTCCAGGTGTGCAGTATTTAGTACCTACCAACAGTGATCCAAGGATGGACAACTGGTGAATCAGTGGCAGGGTCATGGGCACCTAAGGCTCATTGATGCATGTGGGGATAAAGGGGACAGAGCACACAGTGCGGCGCAGTCAGACACGCAGTATTCTGGACGTGGTGTCTTGATGGGAATGATATGAATAAAAATAACAGTGCAGTTAAACGGTCAGATCATAAAACAGGCCGTACTGTAAAACCACATTCCAAACTCAGCTCTGATGCGAATATGTAATAAGTTTCTAATCTTATCCTCTTAGACTTTGATTTATTACAGGCTCTGCGTAGTTCAGTTCCGTGTTTAATCCAACAGGAAAAAATGCATCATTGGATAACAGTGAGGCTTGTGAGACCTGGACTTATGTCAGTCTTAACATTAAACTAACGTAAACATCTCTAATGACATAAATGTGTAAAAAAAACACACGTGAAGCTTGTTACTGGTCCATGTCTCTGTGTACGGTCGCAGTCTGTAATGTTTTCCCTGAGCAACAGGCTGTAAAACCCACGCCCCCCAATCAGATAAGCCGAGCTCTGTGTCATCCTCTGCTGTGTTGATTTTTTATGGCTGGCGACAGGGTTCACGGGTCTGAACACTGTTTGTAATGAGCATTTATAAAGGTGTAACGCACACGGTGGGCGGAGTTATTTCAATCACTGGACTGATGTGACATGAGGTTCCAAAATACACAGATGCTCTATACATGTTTAACCAGACAGTGATGTGATGAGTCACTCTGGTGTGTTCACTTAAAGGTGAAGAACCACAACTAATGAGGGACATTACAATAGGACAGTGCAAAATGCCACACGGTTCATTAACGTAAAAGTCAAGGACGATGTAGAATCCACTGAGATAGAATCCACCTTGTTGGGCTCGACTGGGGAAAATAAAGCACTGGGGACGTATGAAAGCAGCTCACAGTGAAACACAGCTTACATTTTCAGCTTTAACTCCATTTGTTTGTGGCGTCAGTAGTTATTACAACAAAAAGTATTTTTTGACTGTCTAGGTTGTAATTTTGTTGGTGTTTTATTATTATTATTGTTTATGTTGTTGATAATAATAATAATAATAATAATAATAATAATAATAATAATAATAATGATATTGTTGTTCTCCTGTCCTGGGTTTACCCCGTCTTAGGCCCGCAGTCAGCTGGGATTGGCTCCAGCTTCCCCGTGACCTGGAAACGAAAGAAGCGGTTGGAAAATGGATGGATGGATGGATATTGTTGTTAATGTTGTTGTTCTTTTTATTATTGTTTTTGCAATAGTTGTTGCTCTTTTTATTGTTGTTATTATTATTATCATATTATTATTATTATTATTGTAGTTATTATTATTATTTCTGTTGCTATTTTAATTATTATTATTACTATTGTTGTTGTTGTTGTTGTTGTGTTTATTTATATGCTTGTCTGATTGTTTATTATTTTGTTGTTGCTGTTCTTATTGAACCTGCTGTTCATTGATATGTTCAAACCCTTAAAAACTATTCACAGTCTGAAGTGCAGAGTGTTTTGGTTTGTATGTGATGAAACATGGTGCGAGCTTGATCGGAGGTCAGATCGTTTACAAAAATAAACTGTTTTCTGTGAATAATGCTGTAGGCTGGCGGTTTAAAAAGTGTAAACCGTAATGTAATTTGTGCTAGAATAAGAATGGAATGGAACTCATGGTCATATGAGAGACCATGCTGCCACATCTCTGTTTCCCAGTCCCTTTCAGAGACCCTCCACCAGTTCACATTCATTGTCCATTCCAAGCCACTTGCTGGATGAGCACTGTAGAACAAAGGTTTCACCTGTCTCAGGTGTGTTGGGGGCTGGAACAGAGCACAACGAGGCCTGTGGTTGGCTTCCTACGGCCTACTCCCAGTCAGTTTCACCACATGGCCAGTAGAGGGAGCCATTGCTGCAATGACGGCGCTGCACAGCTTGTAATATATTATAATAATGCTAGTGCAATAACACTGCATTTATGCAGAAATTTCACTGCTTCTGGGGAATGCAAAAATGCAATAATCAATCAAGCAAGCAATCAATAAAACAATGATGAACGTATGTTAATGGTCTTCAGATTGCCCTAAATAGTTTTTAAATATAACAATAATTTATGTCAGGATCCAGGATGTTTTCATGTGCGCATATCTATTACCTGCTTTTTTTACAGATTCAGAGTTCACCCTTTTGGAGTAAACCACATTTGAGGTCAATCAGACGTGACATTACGAGGATATACATTTATTTTGTGGCACATTGCTGCATCACATTTTATGATCTTGGCCACCCAGCTGTGACATTGGGACAAAACAATACAGTCATTACGGTAGAGCAAGTCGTAAAGCGGGGCCCCTTTAAACTGTTCCATATAGGTGTGTTTCCAAAAAAGCGCTCCAGTGTGCAAAGCGTGCCAAGACACACCACGTGTCTCAGTTATTCTGAACGCTGTAACAGCGGTTATTTTTAGCTATCGCGAAAGAATCGTCGAGTACGTCGCGTCGGTTTGATTGTGTTTTTAAGCCCGGGCTCCGCCGGTCGCCCCGTCGCGGCCGCAGTGGTGCAGTCCGCGGACTGTTCCACTCGACAGGAGGCAGCCGGGAACGTTCATGCCGCACCGAGTGGCCGAGACACGGGGGCGATGGATTACACGGCAAAACGGGAAAATGTCGGCGACTGAAATGCGCGCAAATTAACAATCAGGTAACCGGCGGTCCCGGTGTTTCCATACGGTCGGCGCTTTGAGGGGCTTGGGCGCGTAGCTCCCGTGTGTGTCTGGGGTCTGTTCGCCCCGCCTTGCTGTGTTGTTGCTGGGAGAGAGAGGCAGAGTCACCGCCACCACCGCTGCCGCCGCCGCTGTGTTTACATCCCGCAGCAGGACCGTGGCCTCCCGTTTAGCCGTGTTCGGGGAGTTAAAACACATGATGACCCATGTAGTCAAATAAATGAAGCAATAATATCCAAAAAAGCTAATTGCATTTATTTAGTTGTGGTTTTTACTAGTATTAGCCGCTATGGTTCATCCCGACGTCTTCTTTGCGGGGAAACTAACAGCGATGCCTCAGAATTTGAACTTGAGCCGTTAAGCTCCAAAATTTGCCAGCCTAACTTAAACAAGATATTCACATACACCGCGGCAGGGCCACACACATCACTTTAACAACGACCCCTCCGTGCTGTTCGCCTGTCTGGCTTCAGAAGCCTAGTTCGAACAGATTGTTCTATGCTGTTTGCTCTCAGTACTAGGTGGGTGTTACACCGCATTTGGTGACCCGTCAGATTGTGTGACCTGCGGAACATTTGCCTTTAGTGACGTAAGAGACATCTTGTGACCAGCAGTGAAACTTCTGAGATAATAATAAATTATATTTGCTTATGTATATATTACCTTCTTTTTTATGACGGAGAAGGAACAGGTGTTATCTCAAAGATTTTAACTATATACATTTACTTTTTTGGTGTAAATAAGGGAACTTTACAGAGCCTTAAAACACATCTGGTGGGAAGTAAATAATAAAAAAAGCAGCTACAACAATAAAATACTTCTGGCTACTCACTGGCATGGCCTCATAAGTATTATTATTATTAATAATAATAATAATAATAATAATAATAATAATAATAATATACTACTACTACTACTAATAATAATAATAATACCTGCTTCATATTATTTGTAAGGTATAGTGTATTTGTATAGTAAAGTATTTGTATGTTGTGTACTTAATGCTTGTATCTTAGAGCAATTCGTTGCTAATGTTACGTACATTTCCCTCGGGATCAATAAAGTATCTGTCTGTCTGTTTACTATACCCGCTTTTCTGCTAAAATGTGCCTTATTTTAAGTAAGTTTAGGTGAAGTAAGATTTCGAAATGCTGGATTTTCCTTTGTAATAAGTCCCTTTTTCCTTTGTGTAACTGATGCTTTTCTTTAAGGAGTGTGTGCGATTAAACTACAGAGGCTACTTCCTGCACCACCGCTGGTCACAGAATCTGACAGGTCAACAAATACGGTGTAACACCGGCAGCCCATTTGGCGCAAGGTTTACGTAACTGGCTAATGCTAATGCTAGCACAGAGGGAGCCACACGTCAACAACTGTGTTGTTCTTCGCTCCAGCCCACTGGAGCAAGGTTAATAGGTTTACTTCACATCACGTATGTCATTTATGTTCTTTATAGAAGGCTGTTTTTTTTTGTTTTTTGTTTTTTTCTACACCTTCTTCTTAACAGTGACACCTGTAACAGTGAAACAGTCAGACATCACATTTCCATCCCTCAGAATTAGGGACGCACCGATCTGACATAGATAACAGATATCAGTTTGATACTGGCTCAAACAGCTGGATCGGGAATCTGTAAGAATGGGCCGATCCATGGAGCCGATATATTAGTGAAAGTGACTATTTGTCATTGTGAACACACTCAAGCACAACAACAAAATGTGACCTCTACATTTAACCCATTACACGTGCACATGTGGAGCAGCGGGCAGCTATCAGCAGTGCCCAGGGAGCAGTGTAGCAGGACGGTACCTTGCTCAAGGGAACCTAAGTAGTGCCCGGGCCGGGACTCGAACCTGCAACCTTCATGTCCCAAAGGCAGTGTCCTAACCACTAGGCCACCACTGCCCACAATATTATTTTATATATTATTTCATAATATTCAGTTATTCTGTGTTTGTGCGAGTACTAACTGTAATTCTTGTTGCTGGTTATGATTATTGATTTAATAATAAATGATCCAGTTAATCCTTTATTTGTATTTGTCAGATTTTGTTTGAAGAAGTTTAAGTCAAGCCTGATGTTTCTTTACACATCCCAGTCTCTTCCACGCATTGAAACACACAGCCCTATTAATTAACCAATCAGCGCTCACTTTCCCGTGAAGCGTACCGTCACACCAGTGGGATCTAGAATGTTAAACACAGAACACTTTATCCAACTCTCCATGCCACAGTAGGAGTGAATGACAGTTCAATGTTACAGTTAATATCAGATTGTTTTTTACACTCAGAGCTTTATATTTTTACTGTGTTACATGTGAAAGTGGATCAATGAATAAATCACATGGCCAACGCACCACAGTTCACTCCAGAGCAGAACACACGCGACAGACATACCCACACTGGCTGTTTGTCCTGCAGCGCTGTACAACACATCTGTCCTTCTGCACAACTACCACACACACTCCACACGCGTCACAGCAAAAACACTTTCACAACAGAGCTTTATTGGGTTCTTCACTGGTTCTAGGAGGATTTCGAATAAATTTGTGATCTAAAACTGTAATAAACCAGCACTAGTGCCATAAAAACTCGATTTTTTACAGTTAGGGTTCGACGCTCACTGTCTATATCCTCACTGCTGCTCTGAAACAGCAGCTTTGGGGCTCTGCAGTTTCACAGGCACAGTTCTAGAGTGTTCGTGTGGAACGTTGGCTCATGAGCAAACCCTGGTATCGGTTCTGCGACTGAAAATGTCAGATCAGTGCATCCCTCAGAATAGCAGGCTGTTTTACGAGTGCCTTTGACCAGAGATCCCATGCATTTTAGCCAAGTTTCTGCATTATTACCTTGCTAAGGTGTAAAAACAGCCATTCGGAGCAGGTTTGATGTAAACTGCTCAGGCCAAACTGATTCCAGCAGCGGTGATGGGAGCCAGATGTCCATGCCATTGCTTTGTGTAATGCCTCTAAAAGCAAAATGATGGAACATTATGGCACAACGCGGTCACAGTGCAATGTCTGACGCCTTAGATGTTGTAGGACAGTCAAAGTTTTGGCATGAAACATGTTTTTTTAAGTCTGTTTGTGGCAGAGAGGCACATGCAGGCGAAATTGTTCCCAAAGACATGATTTTTATTGTGTTTTTCAGATTTACATCTGTTTCACTATCATCAAAAACACATGTAGGTTCACATTGTTTTTGGAAGGCCAGCTAAAACGACTATATTTTGTAGATCCACTGGTTCCATCTGGAAGTTTCTCGAGGATAGGGGCCGAGCAGTTATTGAAGTGTGCAGTTTTGCATCTGGCTTCTATTTATATTCTATATTTTCTGAAATCGATGCGATTTATTGTGGGGTTTAAAAATAATAGTGGAATCTAATCGTGCAGAGCTTGAGAATTGCCACATTACATGTAGCACTAAAGCCTCAAGTATGACAAGTTGACTTTTTTTTTTTAAGCAAAAATGAGATTTTTTTTATCCCAAATTGTTCATCCATACTCTACATTGCACACCGAATTGCTCAGAAAGATCTTGCAGCTGTGCCAGGGTTGAGGACGTCTGTTCTTATTGGCTGCCATGTATTTCGCATCATCTGGAAAGCAGTCCTTACTGAAACACTGCTTATAACTTGCTTGAATGGGCGGGGCTAAACTGCTGTTGGCTGACTATACTGCATGCAAAGGAGTTGAACAGACTCAAATTGGGCTGATTTTGCAGCCTAGTTTTATATATGGACTGGGGAGTGAACAGCATGTTTTAATGTGGGGCTTTTAAGGTGGTCCGGTAGTTTGTCCCTGTTGCAGTTTTTTTTAAGGGGAAAAAAACGAAAAAATGAAACCAAAGAAACAGTGTCATCACTAACACTTTATCTGAATGCCTTCGTGTTTGGGTGCTTACTCTGGCACAGGGGTGCCCAGTTCCAGTTCTGTAGGGCTGGTGTGCAGGACAGTTTGGTGAGTTCCCTGCTCAAACACACCTAGTTCCACTCACCTGCCAGGTTTAGGGAGTGTGTTTGAGGAGGAGAACTGCCAACCTGTGCTCAACACCAACCCTCCTGCTGCAAGAAGTATTGCCGCTGTTACTGAGCTGATGCCTTATGCTGGATTGGTTATGAGATCTTTAATGTTGATGCGGTTTACCATGTGTCAAGTCCAGTACTGTCAATGTTGATTGTTGTTTTGAGATGTTCCATGTGCGTTAAAGATAAGCCCAACTGCTGGAATCTGTCCGCCTTACACCGATCAGCCATAACATTAACACCACTGACAGGTGAAGTGAATAACATTGATTCTCTAGTTATGTCGTTTCAATGGCATCTGTCGGGGGGGAGTCAGCGAGTGAACAGTCAGTTCTTGAAGACGATGTGCTGGAAGCAGGAGCATAAGAATCTGAGCCACTTTGGCAAGTGAAAGTGACTTTTTGTCATTGTGAACACACTCAAGCACAACCAAACGTGACCTCTGCATTTAACCCATCACATGTGCACACGTGAAGCAGTGGGCAGCTATCAACAGCATCCAAGGATCAGTGTAGCGGGACGGCGCCTTGCTCAAGGGAGCCTCAGTGGTGCCCGGGCCGGGACTCGAACCTGTGACCTTTAGGTCCAATGGCCAGTGTCCTAACCACTAGGCTAGTTGAGTCACCACATCTCCAAAACTTTGAGTGTTCCAGGTGTGCAGTAGTTAGTACCAACCAAAAGTAATTCAAGGAAGGACATCTGGTGAAGCGGCGGCAGGGTCATGGGCACCCGAGGCTCACTGATGCAAGTCAGAGAAGGTACTGTGGTGTAAAAAGTGATGCTGACCCTGATGGAAAGGGGTCAGAACACACAGTGCAGCACAGTCAGAGCTGTTTCAGCAGCAGGAGGGACACACTTAGTATTAGGCAGGTGGTGTTAATGTTATGACTGATTGGTGTATACTGTGGAGGCCTATGCATGTAGCAAGCTTAGTGGTCATAGTGATTATTTGCTAAATGGGTCATTACTGGCGATTGCAGGTTAATAGCTGCTAATACATGCTGATGGTATTAGGCACTGTAAAACTAATTGATAGTTAAATTCATTGCGAATCACTGGCTTATGCCTTTGTTCTGTACTGAATGTCATTTTAGTGACTGGTGACAAAGAACTGCCCCTTGCCCTATCTGTAGAATGTAATCTGCATGATGTAAAACTGATGCCTGAGCTCTCTGATGATGACTCCTTAATTGGATCTTGGGTGGAAAAATATTAAAGTTGTCCCAAAGGATTTATGCTCTAGTGTGGACGTGCACACGGAGCCGCACGTATCGCATTAACCGTAAGAGAATAAAAGGGACTGATATTACAACGGCCTGGCTGAAGGACGGTGCGGCTGCAGGACAGAGAGTGCAGACGGCATTTCTCAGCCTGTGCGAGCGTCTGCGATTCCTCTGAACATTTGCTCAGGCGAGGCTGTGAGTGGGAAAGCTTGATTCAGATGCGCCAGGCGTACTGCCAAGTGGAAAGTGATAATTGCAGGCTTTTTGTGAATTATCATATCGCAGGGGCCTGTGCCGCAACAGCAATTAATATACAAAATGCTTTTATTAGGGAGCTCTTTAATTATCTGTATATTAATTCACAGTGTAGCTGTTACAATGATGGTTAAACCTCAGTGTAATTGTCAAGTTTAATTCTTGAATTATATTAATTATTATTATTATTATTATTATTATTATTATTATTATTATTATTATCTTTATTTATATGGCACCCTTCAAACATAAAATCCAGTCCAAAGTGCATTACACTGGGAATAAAATCAGAAAAGAGAAAAGCAACTAAACAGAATAAGCCGAGTGTGAATAAGATGATGGTATAAAAGAGCAAAATATACAAATTAGGGTACAATAAAAGATCAGTGCATGAGAAAAAAATATATAAAAATAATAGAAATGAAAAAAATTCAAATTAGGAAAAACTAAAAAAAAATAAATTTAGTAGGAGAAAAATATTGGATATAATAAATTAAAAATAAATTTTAAAAATCAGGGTGATTTCCGGTTTTTAAACAGGAAAGAAAGTGATTCAGCTAACTGTTGCTGTTATTGTTTTACATGGTTTGGCTACTGCTACTACTACTACTACTGTTACTACTACTACTGCTTTAACTGCTACTGCTACTACTGCTACTACTGCTGCTACTACTACTGCTACTGCTGCTACTACTACTACTACTGCTACTACTACTGCTGCTACTACTACTGCTGCTACTACTACTACTACTGCTACTACTACTGCTACTGCTGCTACTACTACTGCTAATACTACTACTGCTTTAACTGCTACTGCTACTACAACTACTGCTACTACTACTGCTACTACTGCTACTGTTATTACTACTGCTGCTACTACTGCTACTACTACTTCTGCTACTGCTAGTACTACTACTACTGCTACTACTGCTACTCCTGCTACTGCTACTCCTGCTACTGCTACTACTACTACTGCTTTAACTGCTACTGCTACTACTCTTACTGCTACTACTGCTACTACTACTACAACAACTACTGCTACTACTACTTCTACTACTGCTACTACTACTGCTACTGCTGCTACTGCTAATGCTGCTACTACTGCTGCTACTGCTACTACTACTGCTACTACTACTACTGCTGCTGCTAATACTACTACTGCTTTAACTGCTACTGCTACTACTACTGCTACTACTGCTACTGTTATTACTACTGCTACTGCTGCTGCTACTACTGCTACTATTACTGCTACTGCTGCTACTGCTACTGTTATTTCTACTACAACTGCTACTACTACTACTGCTACTACTGCTACTGCTGCTACTGTTACTGCTACTGCTAATACTGCTACTGCTACTACTGCTACTGCTTTAACTACTACTGCTGCTACTACTACTGCTGCTATTACTACTGCTACTACTACTACTAGTACTGCTACTACTACTGCTACTACTACTACTGCTGCTGCTTTAACTACTGCTGCTGCTGCTGCTACTACTACTACTGCTTTAACTACTACTACTGCTGCTGCTACTACTACTACTACTGCTTTAACTAATACTGCTATGACTACTACTGCTGCTGCTGCTACTACTACTACTACAACCACCACCACTACTATTACTGCTACTACTACTACTGCTACTACTACCACTACTGCTACTTCTTTATCTACTACTACTACTACTGCTTTTACTACTACTACCACTACTGCTACTATTGCTTTAACTACCACCACTACTACTACTGCTTAACCACCACCACTACTACTGCTACTACTAATACTACTATTACTAATATTGCTTTAATTACTACTACTGCTTTAACTACTACTAATACTACTACTACCACTACTACTGATTAAACTACTACTACTTTTAATACTACCACTATTACTGCTTTAACTACTACTACTACTGCTTTAACTACCACTACTACTACTACCACTTGAAATACCACTACTACTACTGCTTTAACTACCACCACTACTACTACTACTGCTTTAACTGCCACCAATACTACTACTACTGCTTTAACTTCCACCACCACTACTACTACTATTGCTACTGCTACTACTACTGCTTTAACTACCTCTACTACTACTGCTGCTACTGCTACTACTACTACTGCAACCACCACTACTACTACTACTGTTTTAACTACTACTACTGCTACTACTACTACTACAACAACCACCACACTACTACTACTACTACTGCTACTACTAATACTACTACTGCTTTAACTACTACTACTACTACTACTACTGCTACTGCTTTAACTACTACTACTACCACTACTACTACTGCTTTAACTACTACTACTACTACTACTACTTTAACTACCACTACTACAACTATTACTACTGCTTTAACTACCACTACTACAACTACTTCTACTGCTTTAACTACCACCAATACTACTTCTACTGCTTTAACTACCACCAATACTACTTCTACTGCTTTAACTACCACCAATACTACTACTACTGCTTTAACTGCCACCAAAACTACTACTACTGCTTTAACTCCCACCACCACTACTACCACTGCTTTAACTACCACCAATAATACTACTGTTGCTTTTACTGCCACCAATAATACTACTACTACTTTAACTACCACCACTGCTACTCTTACTACTACTTCTGCTACT
>JBBPDA010000030.1:3279410-3301362 GCA_037974385.1 Arnoldichthys spilopterus
GTGTGTGTGTGTGTGTGTGTGTGTGTGTGTGTGTGTGTGTGTGTGTGTGTGTGTGTGTGTGTGTGTGTGTTTGTTCTGTGCGTGTTCTCACACTCTAGCCCTCCAGTGCGACGGCAGTGGGGGCAGCGAGACAGACCTGTTTTGCACGGTTCCCTGCGGCAGGATGAGACCTTTCACCATCCTGTGTTCTCGCAGCAGCAGCAGCAGCATCAGCACGTTCCTCTAGAGGAGTCCAGGCAGTACAGCCACGCCAGCGCGCCACCACGCATGCTCCATCCAGCCACGCACCCACCTCAGCAAAGCTCCATCATGGTGGACCTTCACGAACAGGTGGGCCACACCCCTACAGGGCCATCCCTGGTTTAAATGCCATTAGTCAGTACTAGAAGTACCGTTGATTGGGTGAAAGCGAGCGCTGTAATTCACCATGCTAATGACAACATGCACTGATGCCATTAACATTATATTACACCGCAAGTGAGCAGTCAGTTCTTGAAGTTGATGTGCTGAAAGCAGGAAGCTACTTAGCTACTTTGACAAAGGCTTCATCTCCAAAACAGCAGGTCTCGGGAAGTGCTCGCAAGAAAGTGATGCTGACTCTGATAGAAAGGGGTCAGAACACACAGTGCACCACAGTCTGAGCTGTTTCAGCAGCAGGAGGGACACACTCAGTGTTAGGCAGGTGGTGTTAATGTTATGGCTGATTGGTGTATAGTCATAACGCTCACCCATAGAGCTATTTCGCAACACCAGTAACAGTAATAAATAATGCAAAAATGGAAACTGTTGAGACAGTTTTTGCATGACACATTTTTTGGATTTCGCAGTGTTGTTTGTGCTGTGAAAAAGATTGTTTGTCAAAAAGTCCTGGTTGCTGGGCTGCTGATCCGTCATGTTGGTTCTTGCCATGCCAACACCACAGACAGAAGCGATTGGCCGAGCGGGTTTATACCCTTCTGTAAAAGTTAGCAGGAATCCGACACAGGCTGAAACAATCATCACATCGTCGCAGTGTGAAAAATCGCAACAAATCAATAATACAGGCATTCAGATGCACCTTCCTTCACTGTGTAAAAGCCAGTACTGTACAGTCTCCGTTGCCAAGCGACCGGGCGTTACAGCATCATTCATTTTTCTGGAATTTGTTCCTTTTTATATTCATTGTTCCACGTCCTAAATAATATTCTTGTGTCTCCCCCAAGATGCATCAAGGATCAGTTCCAATATCTTACACAGTTACCACGGTGACGACCCACGGTTTTCCCATCCACACGGGGCAACCGATCCCAGCGTGCAACGCCCAGCAGCTCCCAGCATGCTCGGTAATGTTCAGCGGACAGCTCTCTCTGCTCTGCTGCCTTCCTCCTCCTGTGAGTTTGAAAAGGAAGAGCTGGAATGTCAGTGACGTTTGTGTAGAGCGCACCTACTGTATCACACCGCTCCAGCTTTATCGCTAGCTTAAAAGAACAGTTTGACCAAACAAATGAATTGCCACTTTGTAGCAGCACAGCTAACAATAAGTGCAAGCTTGTCTGTGACGATTTAGATTTTTTGTAGTAGGAAAATGACCTCATGTTGAATGCTGGGCCCTAGCTGCAACTAGCAATTAGCTACTTTTATGTTTTGGTCAAACGGTTCCTTTAGTGCATTTGGTCCAGGCTGTCATAGCAGTCACTGTACATTTTTTTTTTTTATTATTATTACTTTCATATAAATACATATTGTGAAGCATAACGTCTGCTAATGTTGTCATCTGCTTAACTCATTGCATCTGTGTTGTCAATGTAGTACCTGCCACCTATGTATTATGTCCGTATACGCTCTGTGATGGTCGAGGTCGACCAGCTGCTTGTGATTAAGAATAAAATGAAGAGATTTTCAGCTCAGTTTGCAGACAAGCATCACAAAGCTGATTTGTCATGTGAGTGCAGCTATGTCTGTTTCACAGTGTCACGTACATCAGCTTAACTGAAATACGTCCGTTAAATTGTGAGATATTAGCAACGTTCCCGGTCAGACTGTGTTTTGAGTGCGACGATGATGTTGGTGCTTCACTGCAGTCTCCTTAAAGTGCTGTAGAAGAACCTTTTTGACTAGGAGAACATATAAAGGGCCCACTAGCATGGGTAACTTTACTTTGATTTGTCTCTCTCTCTCTTTCTCTTTCCATTTCTCTCTCTCTCTCTTTCCATTTCTCTCTCTCTCTCTTGCCATTTCTCTCTCTCTCTCTCTTTCTCTCTCTCTTCTTCTCTCTTTCTCTCTCTCTTCTTCTCTCTCTCTCTCTCTCTCTCTCTCTTCTTCTCTCTCTCTCTCTCTCTCTTCTTCTCTCTCTCTCTCTCTCTCTTCTTCTCTCCTTCTCTCTCTCTCTCTTCTTCTCTCCTTCTCTCTCTCTCCTTCTCTCCTCTCTCTCTCTCTTCTTCTCTCCTTCTCTCTCTCTCTCTTCTTCTCTCCTTCTCTCTCTCTCTCTTCTTCTCTCCTTCTCTCTCTCTTGCCATTTTTCTCTCTCTCTCTCGCCTTTTCTCTCTCTCTCTCTCTCTCTCTCTCTCTCTCTCTCTCTTCTTCTCTCCTTCTCTTCTCTCTTTCTCTTGCCATTTCTCTCTCTCTCTCTCTCGCCATTTTTCTCTCTCTCTCTCTCTCTCTCCCTCTCTCTCTCTCTCTCTCTCTCGCCATTTTTCTCTCTCTCTCTCTCTCTCTCTCTCTCTCTCTCTCTCTCACCTCCCCTTCTGTCCTGCAGCTAATTCAGGCATGTACCATGCAGCACTTGCCAGTGTCTTACCAAGCCTTTCCGCCACTGATCTCCAGCGAGCACTTCATTCTGCATCCCAGTCCACCAGTGCCGCCTCACCAGCCCCCTCACCTGGCCCCGCTCAGCCAGTTCGTCCCCCTGCAGCCACAGCACCCGCGCATGGTAAGACCCTGCAGACTTCTCCATGCAGGAAAACGACTCTTTTCTTAGTTGTGTATTCATTTTCATCTCCAAGAGTTGGGGCGTGCTAGACACACATTAGGTTTCATTTACTGCGGTTTTGTTATGTTCCCTCAAGGCAGGAGCTGAGCTTATCGCAATCCAGTTTTGCTGCAGCTTGATGGTCCATCTTGAATTCTATGTTTTATGGTACTATTCCTTGTTGTATGGCACTGGCCAGAGATATTTGGCAGAAAAACAAACACCCCTCAAGCCCAGATTACCCATTGTGCCTATATACTTATGTTTTATCGCTTGGTTAGATGGTTTTTCTCAAATTTTCACACGTCACTCCAGTTTCATTGTTTCAATGCAGACAATCCACATGACCAGACACCTGAAACCTGATACTTTTTCGAACCTGTAGAGGCAGAAAAGGAGACAAAGCTTTTGATCTGTGGTGTGTCTAGAGTATTTCCATTGTTTGCATAGGTCATTTGCATTGTGCTGGTAGTGTAGGTAATGCATTTTGTAGTGCCATAGGTCTGCAAATGTGAAGCATCTGTTTTTTTATGTTGCTGTTTGGCACACACAGTCTTTTCAAAGGTGAGGCAGGCTACTTGTACTTGTATAAAGAACATTTCCAAATTTCCACCTCTACATCCGGCTACCGCCTTTGACAGTAAAAGACTCTTTATGGGTTGTTTTTCTGCTACTACACAAAGCATTGCTTGTGTGAATGAATAAAACACACTTTTTCATTCATTTTTATGTGATATTATGGCTCAGGTACTAAGTTATGAGTGATGAACAGACATACTGTTGTTTACACTATGCAACGGAGTTCTGCCTAAAATCAATAGAACATGGCTGTTGTTCCACAAAAAAACGTTGCTTTTTCGCTCAGGGAAAATGACATTTTGAAATGTATCTGTTTTTAAGAACATTCTCCATTCACTTTAAATGCTAAGTAGACTTCCAGAACATTCAGGAACTGAGAACTGTCCAGAAGTTTCTACAATTGTCCAGAATTTCCTGCAATCTTTTAGAACTTTCTGGAACTGTCCAGAAAAGATAAAAATGTACCTGTTTTGCCACTATCTGTATATAGGGCAGTAGTGGTCTAGTGGTTAGGACGCTGCCTTTGGGACCTGAAGGTCCAGGTTCGAGTCCCGGCCCGGGCACTGCTGAGGTTCCCTTTAGCAAGGTACCGTCCCACTACACTGCTCCCTAGGCGCTGTTGGCAGCTGCCTACTGCTCCATGTGTGCAAGTGTGATGGGTTAAATGCAGAGGTCACATTTCGTTGTGGTGCTTGAGTGTGTTCACAATGACAACTTCAGTATGAAACATTAGTGGGCTGTGGTCATAAAATCAAAGTAACTGATGAATAGAGATGTTTTTACATAGGATTTAGACATAAGCAGTTGAAATATAACACTTAGAAGCAACAATTGTGCAACATTGTGTAACAATTAGTTAATAATGATTTGCTGCCTTCAAGGCAATATTTCTCACAAAATTACACGTGGATTTAGCAAAAGTAGATAATGGACAATGTTCAGTACCTAGCATGATATGGCTGTGCTATTTTGTCCCCTGTAACGTTCCTGCACTGTAGGCTTTTTAAATGAATTATTCTATTAAAATGTAGCATCTTTCTCAGGCGTGTGAACATGAGTGTGCTTGTCTGGTTGCTTTCAGCCTCTACAGAGAGTGGAGAATGAAGTGGACCTGAGAGGAGACCAGCATCCGTTGGGAACATTCTCATACCCTCCCGCCCATCACCCACCAACAGCCATGCCCCCCTCCGTACCTCTTCAGTACCTCCCCCAAGAACCTCTCCACCAAGAGCTGCCCTTTGGAGTGGTGAGCTGCCACGTTGTCCTATAAAGGGGCTCAGTTTCTACAGCACACACTGCGTATTACTCATAATTGTGTAATCATAAGTGAATAATTTAACTCCAGACTGGTCCAGTCCATATGGTGCCCAGCCGGAGACAGTGTCCCAGTTTATCAGACGGCTAAGTGGAAATACAGGGATAGCATTATGTCGAATCTGATATTACACATTTCTCTCCACTGTTTACAAAGAAGAGCTCTTAACTTTAACTGTATGGACAAATGCTGGTGTAACAGTTAGGTAGTTGCCCCGTGACCTGAAGGCGGTTCAAATCCCAGACTGGCACACGTACCACTGAGATACCTGTGAGTCCTCAAGCACTGCTCCTTGGGCACTGCCCACTGCTCTTACACGGATAGGTCAAATGCAGAGGTCTTGTTTCGTTGTGGTGCGGTGTGATGTGTTCACACTGACACACAATCACTCGCTCGCATTTAATACCTTTCTCGTTTCTGACTGGACTGTTTAATGTAGAAGTAGACAGTTTGGCATGAAGACCTTCTGCTCACTTGTTACTGTCTGTTTTTCCAGCCATATGCACATGTGCTGCCCAGGCGCGGGAGTGGCCAGAGATATCGGATACAGCAGCCTCTGCCACCGCCACCCCCACCTCCACCCTACTACCCTGGCTTCCTACCTTACTTCCTGTAAGAATCTTCTCTCCTTCTGCAAGTCAATAATGCTCAGTCTGAAACGACCCCACATATGGAATACCATATAGACTTTTACTTGCCCTCTTCTTCCATGAAGTACTTAATTCTGAACTTGCCTTTTAATAGTAGTTCCCAGCTTTATATGGATCCTAGCAAGACTCCCAACACACCTAAGTCAGGCGATGAGCATTGCATACCTGACACAGGTATTGGAAGTTGGAAGTCCGTTTGAAGACATAACGCGATCAAAGAATCTGCAAAGGCTCTAAGCGGCACATGACTCATTTTGTTTACACAGCCATCCTGGCAGGAAAAGCATGTGCAAAACTGAATGGCACCAGCGTTTCAAACTGCTGGAGGTGACCGCAAACTTTAATTTCGAAAACAGAGAAATTGACAAACTTTTATGAACTAAACATTACTGACCCTTACGATGCCTCCTGTCACTTTCCTGCCAACATGGCGGCGTCCTGGTTTTCCTGGATCGCATGACCAGAGTTCTATAGCAATGTTGTTTTAATCTGTGGATGTTCAGGTTTGCAGGCATATCTGTTTCTAGGACCAGAGCACACGTCTTGCCCTTTTTACCTGAGTAACCATGCTTGTTTATGTGCCTAGCTCGATGCTTCCTGTGCCTCCAACTGCTGTGGGCCCAGCCATCAGCTTAGATCTGGATGTGGATGACGTGGAGATGGAGAATTACGAGGTAAGAGAGAGTAGAGTCAGTCATTTTTATATTGCGCGTCCTCCAAGTGAGCAGAATCCTTTAGGATTTTCCGTGAGCATGCGTTCAACGTTGTGTTTTCCACCTTTAGGCGTTACTAAACCTTGCTGAAAGGCTCGGGGAGGCTAAACCTCGAGGACTGACGAAAGCTGACATAGAACAGCTTCCATCCTACAGGTTCAATTCTGAAAATCACCAGTCTGAACAGACTCTGTAAGTGATGTGCGCTTACGTAATCAGTATGTGTTTCTGTTTATAAGTGATAGTCCATTAAGAATTGTTGTTCTTTTGCTTGTTCTTCTGTTCAGGTGTGTTGTGTGCTTTAGTGATTTTGAGTCAAGGCAGCTACTTCGAGTATTACCCTGTAATCACGAGTTTCATGCAAAGTGTGTGGACAAATGGTTAAAGGTAAGTGCCTTCCACATATGCCATTCTCCTTAAAGGACGTTCCAGTCCGTTTTAACAATGCACATGTTTAGATTTTGCTTTGTTGACCCCTGAAAACGTACCTCACTGTCAGGCTGTGAGTAACGATTACCTGTCATCTCTGTGACTGAATAAATACAGCACAATGGGGTGAAACAGCTTAAAGGTGAACTCCAGCATCAAATTTCATTAGTGACGTTCTGTCAGAGGCAATATGATTTTAAAAAAAACAAAAAAAAAAACAACCCTTAAGCGTCTAAATCTTACAAATCAGCATTTTTAGTAAAGATTATTTTCATATTTCACCGCCTTTGCCTTAACATAGATCACGCCGACCACCGAGTCCTTTTGTTTTGCTGAACGTTTAGGGCTGGAGAATTATTGCTGAAATCTGTAAAAAGCAGCCAAATAAAGAATTTCTAGTTGAACAGTACTGGTTGCTTTTTTTACAGATTTCAGTAGTAAAAACAAGAAGGATGACGAGGTCAGAAATTAGCCACTGGACTACATCAGTAACGTCCAAGCCGACTTCAGTCTGAGGCATTTATGCCCCGTTTCTTGAACGTCCGTGCAGCCTCACAGAAGGAACTGTGATAAAACCGCATAAAGAATAAAGAATGTGTTGCTTATAAGTTACAGCTGCTCTCAAATAGGATTATACAACACAGATCTTCACAGATGGACATTAGCATTATGCTAGTGGCTATTTAGACAATGAAAGGCTACTCAAAGTGAATTACAAGATAAACGTTGCGACGTGATGGCACATGCGGATCTTCTCAGTATCAGTCGTTTCTCTGTGGTTTTTTCCATTCTTTTCCTGCATTGTTCATGCTGAAGCGCATCTTTAAGAGAAAATCACTAGTGACCCGTTTATGCTTTACCTGCATATGCGTCTCATAGCAGCTGCTGCAGGGTTGGACAAGCTTTACAGAGCGTTCCAGTCGATGTACCAGACTTTGGGATCATGGTTACTGCTAAATGATGTACTCGTTACCAGCTACAGTACAGTTTGGTAGAACATCATTTGAACCTTGGACTTTATCAAAAATGCTTTGATTACGGTTCTGACTATGTTCATCGAACCTTGTCCAGCCTTGAAGGAGCTGTAGCATGTGTGTGTGTGTGTGTGCGCGTGTGTATGTGTGTGTTTTTGTATTTAATGTAAATACACTGATCAGCCATAACATTAACACTACTGCCTTATATTGAGTAGGCCCCCCTCATGCTGTTAAAACAGCTCTAACTGTGGTGCACTGTGTGTAGAGCAGCTCTTGTTTGGGAGTGGACCAGACTTCACTCCTCGCTTACGTCCGAGAGTCTTGGGTGCCCATGACCCTGTCACCAGTTGTCCTTCCTTGGATCACTTCTGGTAGTGAATACCTATTAGACAGTCAGAGATTTTGGAAGTGCTCTGACTCTTCTGATGTTTTTGCTTCCAGCACACCGACTTCATGAACTGACTGTTCACTTGCTGAGAGTCAGTGTTTTTCACTTCACCCGTCAGTGGTGTTAATGTTTTGGCTGATCTATGTACTATAAACTCGATGGCCATCAATGGGTTGTAGAAATTAGATGAAAACGGCAAAATAATTTTTTTAAAAACACCGTTTGCAGAGTCTTATGTTGTCGCAGTGATGAGAATTCAGCTGCTTCAGCTGGGAGATGTTGCTAAGAATCCGTCTGAGTATATTTTGGGGAAAAAAAGTGGTAAAATGTCACGGCGGGTGCCATCATTTGTCATGTTTGCGAGCGCAGCCGAATCGCAAGCAGTCAGCTGTGTTCATGAAGCTCTTTAGATGCGAATGATGTGTGTAGACTGACCGCAGATGCCGTTGTTGTTGTCGCGCAGACCAACCGTACTTGTCCGATCTGCCGCGCGGACGCCTCTGAAGTCCACCGGGACGTGGAGTGAGTCCAGGCCTTCAACCTTCACTGGAAAACAGCACAAACCTTGGAGTGTGTCATGCGAGCGGGCACACGCACCTGCCACCCAACCCTGTGCTCTCCAGCCAAATGCAAAAGCACCCCCCCCACCACCACCACCACTCCCCCTCCACCCACCTACCCACCCAACCCTCCCCCTTTCGACAAATAAGCAATCTTGGAATTTGTATGGAACCTGTTAGACCTCTGCTGTGCATCATTGTGTGAGTTTTTCATGGAAGCTACTGCCGCTTACAGCGCCACTCACCCACTCCCACCCAGCCCCAGTTAGAGTTCTGCGATTGTGAGCCTTTTGTTTTGTTTTTTTCCGTTCCTTCCTCTGCCCTGGTTTTTGCAGATTCCAAAGATAACCTGTAATACGTGTGTTGTGTTGGCATCTTTGTTTACACAATTGAATATTCTCTAGTTGTTTGATCACAGATAATTCAAGTTGTGCTTTAGTGGTGTCGAGGGAGACCGGGAGAGGACCTGGACGGTGGTTGGGTTTGATGACGTTGTGCAATCAGACAAAGGTGCGAGAAAAGGAAAAAAAAAAAGGCGGCGTTTCCATTACGACGCAGTTCTACTGGCTATAAGGAACCGTTCTGACCATCATAAGATGCATGTTTGTATAGGTGATGGGCTCAAGTGACTTGTTAATAATGTATGTTTTGCAATAATGTATTGATGATGATTTCAATATCTTTATCCCGACTCTTTTTAACCTGCGAATGCTAATGTGAAAGTGTGACTTGCAGTGGTTCTGAGTCTCTGAGGCCTGAGGTAAAAGAAGAAGAAAAAAAAGAAAAACAATACTGTAAACACACGTGGATGTGTGCATGTGTGCGTGTGCGCGCGCGTGCGGGGAATCCACGCAGTGAGAGAGACACTGAGGGAAACGCGCTCCTCGAGACGGACTCTGGGCCTCAACGCTGTGGAGTTTTGCACTGTTGCTCGCGCTGGGAAGGTCCAGGGGGAAACGCGGACAGCGCCGCGCCTCCGACCTTCTGTCCCCGACGACCTCCGGCCGCCTCACTAACCAGGTGCGCCGCACAACCCCACCCCACCCCTTCTCCCAGCCCCGCCCTCCCCCTCCACTGCCGACAGGCCCCACGGCCCTCTGGGAAAGCCTCCTGACCTCCACCCATCACTCTCACACGTGCTCTCTCTCTCTCTCTCTCTCTCTCTCGCTCTCTCCAGGAGAACTCACCGCAGGCCTTTGCACGGACTGTTTCTTTTAGGTTAGCAATATTTTTCAATTGACGAGCTCCACCGCATTTCAGCAGTTTTTACGACCCGGGTCCGGCGGGGGCGGGGCGGAAAACAAAACAAAAAAAAAGCGCGAGAGGAAAGCCGAGGGTTCGACCTCAGCACCGTTCGGCCGCGGAGGCGGGAAAACCTTAGTTACACCTTGACGTCCAAAAAAAAGAAAAATGACTTTGGAGGAGGTGCAACCCCTTTTTTTGCAGAAAGCAATATGTGCAATGAGTGTCTGTCTTGAATGAAACATTTTAACATTTTTGTCCTTTTTTCCCTTCATTTTTTTTTTTTTCCCTTTGTTTTCGTTCGGAGGACCAGGCTTTTTCCTCGTTTGTGAGCCAAATATTCCGTATACTCTCGACAAGAATTCAGCTCTGCCTTCTTCAAGACCTTTGACAAGCACAAACCTGTTCCTAATCTTAAAGGAGGATCCATAGTCGGTTTAACTTGAGTGTTTAAAAAAAAAAAAACAAGAAGAAAACAAAACGGTGTTTTATTTATTGGTTTTATCTTCCTGGATTTAAAAAAAAAAAGAAGAAAAAACTCTGAAGGATAAGGGCAGAATACTAGCGCGATGTAACTTCGGTGTGTTTGTGTTTTGGCAGCAGTGTCAGGTCCCAGGCCATGCTAGTGGTGTTAGTGTTGTTAAAGGTAAAGCATTGTATGCATAGCCTCGGTGTTGAAAAGTGACAAAAAAACCCCAATATCGTCTTGTTTTTAAGACAGAAGAATGTGGAAAACAGCCCCATAATATGTAGTGGAGTCTACTTGTGTGTGCCAGCTGACTGTAGTTAATTCCGCAATGATCCGGTAGGGATTTAAAGTCGGAGCGATGGGGGTCATTGATAGAAATGCACTGTAAACACGCTCAGCTCTTGGTTCACTCTGCTTAGGACTCTCGAAAACGACGACATGAAAACACCAAACTGAAATCGGGGGAGGAGAAACGTTTGAGGAGGGTTGATTTACCCCCGTTTTGTAACCTAAAGTACGCTAATTATAGGACACAAATCTATATATATGGTATATATATATTCCTGCTTCATTGTGTACACTGAGTAGCAGTTATAAGCAGATAGACAGACTTGCTTTCTTGGGTAAAGGGATGTTGCTGTGACTTTTAGGAGCATGTGAGTCTGTGCTGATGCGTGCCAGGTATTTAAACGAAAAAAAGCCATTGTGATGAATTTAACCCACACTTTTGATAATAATCTGTGTATACATATCTGTTCACTGGCATATATTTTGAAGAAGAATAAGAAGAAAAAAAAAACTCTCAGGGCCTCTCAGTAACTGAAAATAAAGGAAAACAGTCCGTTTAAAATGGGATTGATGCCATGACGGGGATGTGTTTGAATTTTCTTGGTTGTTTTCCTCAGGCCATGCATATTTTAAGTGTAATCAGCCGAATTAATATTCCTTTTTAATGGTAGAAGTTAATATTACTCCATCTAAAGACCGGCATGCGAGGGGGGGGTTAAATAAAAAATAATAATCAATAAAAAATGTTTAAAAAATCCTAAAAAGTTGTATTAAGTGAGAACAGGCAAACGTTTCACTGCAACCGATCATCCGAGTGTTACTCCAACCTGTTTGATTTCTGTGTTCTTGTACTTGAACCACACGTACTTTTTTAGAGGTTGTGATCCCGTGGAAGAACGTGCAGCCGAGCACATTATCCTACCTAAGCCACTTCCAAAAAAAAAAAAAAAAAGAACTATTCTAACAGTGTTTGCATGATTTAAGGAAAAAAAACAAACAAAAAAAACCACAAAAATGGAAAAAAATAAAACCTGTATTTTCAGTGAGATATTTAGACATGGGTGGGCGACTATTTAATTGTGCACAATATGCATGTGTGTCTAACCAGATCCCAGCTGGGGTTTTTTTTTCTTCTTTTTCCCTTTTTTTTCCTTTTATTTTAGTTTTTCCTTCTTTTTTTTCTCTTATTTTAAGCTCTAGTTGGCTTTTGGGTTCCGGGGGATCGGGGACTTCCGGCTCAGCTGAAAACTGCCATGCGTTGTACTGCACACATTTGTAACAGAACTGAAGGACTACAAGATTTTATCGCGCTAGTACTTACACAAAGAAACCAAGGACACGGAAAAGAAAGGAAAAAGTTAAAAAAAAAAAAAAAAAAAAAAAAAGTCCTAGGACGGGAAAACGGTCGCTTTCACGTTCGGCTCCTGACCACATTAGCGCTTCTGCTGTTGTCTCAGTGACGGACACGCCTGGAAACTAGATAATTGAAAGCCATATAGTGCAAAGGTGCTAGATGTTCTATTTTAGGTATGTCGCTACATCCACATAAGGGAATGCAATAGTTTGCTATGAATCTCATGTATTCCTTACAGCATGCAGTGCTCGTAGTGCCCATAATGTCAGTGAAACGGTATTGACAGGGGTTTTGACTTTTTAAAAAACAAAAAAAAATTATTTTAACTTCGTTTCAAACTAAGGCTACTGTTAAGCGAGCGACGTCTGCAGCGCGTCCTCGGACGCGTAACGTTCTTTTACTGCCCGGGTGATCAGATCAAGTGCATCTGCCTTAAATTTGTGCGTATTAAAGGGGGACTACTAAAAAAAAAAAAAAGCGTCTTGCTCTCACCAAAACTTTTAAACGTATGTACCTGCCATAGGGTCTTCTACCTTACACGAGCACTATCTGTGAACGTTATGGTTTAAAAAAAAAAAACCTCATGAATTTTAGCTTGGGAGGAAATCCTGACGGCTGTTTGTAATGTACTCTTATTTAGATTTCTAAGGAAAATTTTCACAGTAACCCAATTCCTGGAGAAAACCTCAGTGTTACCTGTACTGAAAAAAAAACCCATACAAAAAAAACCTATATATACGTATAAAAAAAAAAAATCTTGTAGTCTTTCTGTGATCCAATTAATGAATAATCTCACAGCTTGTGTGGTGCAAAATTGTGTTCCAATAAGCAGCTAAAAATTATTTAGGATTTGTGATTTGTTGATTGCTCCGTAGATGCCACTGATTGTTTACCAATGATTTCTTGCTGTGGGATAGTGGATTGTTTACTGTTCTAATAGCCCCCCTGGCCTCGAAGGGTCGCTGCCTGAACTCCAGACTACCCAGCCGCCAACAAGGCCAGGGGCATGTGTTCTGTGTTAGGAAGATATTTTGCTTTGGTACTTGCACATTTACAGTTACCTCATTTTTGCCATGTTTGTATTTGGAAGAAAAAAAAGTCAAAAAAATAAAAAAGCTAATATATATTATATATAGGAAATGGTTCTTAATGCTATAATTTTTTCATTCCATTTGAATCATATTGTTTGTAGCATTTAACATATAACTAGATATAGTGTATTATTATATACACATCTGTATACTGATTGAAATTTTTAAGATTTGTACTTTTTTTAAATGAAAGTTGCTAGTTCTGCTTTACTGAGTAGTGCAATCATATTTTTTTTAATTGTTGTGGCTGATTTGAGAGGGTTGTTCACTAATAAATGTATGATGTATACCAATACTACGCTGACTTAAGTAATCACTGCTTTAAAAGACCTTGAACAATACAGTTACTTACTGTTCAAAACCTTTTGTCCGAACGTTTCTTGCACTACGCCTAGTTTATGCAGACGAGGAGCTGAAACCTCGACACCAGGGGGCGTCCGAACCCGTTTCTGAAGGGCCACCGTTCTTACGTTTCATCCTATCCGTCGACACGTCGGTACTGCGCATGCGCACAGCGACTTCACGCCTTTTTCAGTGCTTCAGAACAACCCGTAAACCTGTCCTACGCTGCGGTGGAGATCGAGGTGTCAGAAGTTTTAGCAGTGGTAGTTCATTTTGATAGGGTCTAACAATGGACTGAGAAGTGCGAAGGCATTACAATGTATCGAGATGTTCTACCTCAAGTTTAAACAGTGGTAGGACGTTTTGATGAGCTCTAACAGTGTATCGTCATGTGCTACTTTAAATTTTTTCGAAAGTGGTAGGACGTTTTCATAAGGTCCAACAGTGTATCAACATAGGGTAAGGGCAGTGGTGGCCTAGTGGTTAGGACGCTGTCTTTGAGACCTGAAGATCGCAGGATCGAGTCCTGGCCCGGGCACTACTGAAGTTCCCTTGGGTAAGGTACCGTCCTGCTACACTCCTCCCTGGGCACTGTTGATAGCTGCCCACTGCTCCATGGGTTAAATGCATTTCGTTGTGGCGCTTGAGTGTGTTCACAATGACACAAGGTCACTTTCACTAGGGTAGCACCACTGGAAACAAACATGTAGACACGCGCCATGGTAGGACAACTCGACAGGATAGGACGGTTCGTCAGAACACCGGTGTCCAGCATGGTTTGGGAATTCCCCTCCTCGTGGGGGAAAAATCACTAAACCGAGACAGACCCGGCCCTCCAGGACCGAAGTTGGACACCCCTGCTCTAAACCCATAAACGTGACCCCCACCACCCCCCCCGATCTGTGTGTATGCTATGAAATAAATATTTTAACTCATAATTTAGCATCATATTTTTTCTTTTATTGTTTTCTCCCCCCCCCACAGACCTACAAAAATATTAAAATTAACATGGCTTTAAGGTTAGCAGTGTCTGCAGGAGGATGTTACCGAGAGCTCGAGAACTAGAGCGTTATCAAAGTCAAACCACGAGGACGTTTTAAAATGTTTAATTTAGAATCGGAAAATTACATCTTTACATGACCGGCCCGGTCAGATGGAAGATGGGCAAAATAGGCATTCATGAATGACCACAGGCACACTATGGGCAGACTTTACTACTACAGACACAGCGCCACCAAGAAGAGACCGTGGCCTGTCAATTTGTTAAGCTGCAGACGTCCCGACTTCGATCATCTCTCGTTTGGTCATCGTATGGCAGATACATTATATGGTCAACTTCGATTTGCGTAAAAAAACAGGAGAGAGAAAAAAAAAAGTTGTGGACTGTATTCAGGCTTGTCTTTAAATATCTAGGTCGTATTTACAGGGCCGTTTACCTTGCACTCAGCTTACATAAAATGTTACCTGGTGGGAAGGAGGAGGAGGGAGGCAGGGAGGGAGGGGGTGTGGGGTCCTTAATTTAAGTAAAGGAAATTTCAGTGATCCCTTGTACACAGTGGCCGTTTCACAGAACCAAAAAGAAAAATCGGGAGCTGGAGGGAGCGAGTGGCATCGTATGTGAGGAGGAGGCGTTTAGCTAAATGTCAATCATCTGTGAGGTCCTGCACAAATAGGACCTCCGACCGACTCAGGCCGGCCTCCTTCAGTGTAGGGGGGTTTGGCTGCTCCTCTGTAGGCAGACAGGGCAGCACCCGGCGTGGGAAGTTCGTTACAATTTGGAATTTCTCTGGTGTCTCTTTCAAGGAAAACAGAAAGTCATGGATTACCTAAAAGGAAAAGGAGAAAAAAAGAGTCAAAGATCATTCCAACCCTAAACAAGCCGTCAAATGCCATTTGTTGCAAAACAGTGTCGAATTTCTGTAGTGTAGAATCGTATTCCTCACTGCTTTAACAGAACTCATCCATCTTCTCATATTTTGTCCATCACTGCCCTCTGCTGGTGATCGAGATCTACTGACGTGAATGCGACCATGATTGAGAACCTTGATCACTTACAATGTGCACCACATCGAAATGTGACCTCTGCATTTAACCCATCACACATGGGGCAGTGCAGCAGGACGGTACCATGCTCAAGGGAATCTCAGTGGTACCGATCAGGGATATTAACCTGCAACCTTCTGTTCACAAGGGCACAGTCCTAACCACTAGACCACCACAAAGGGGAGATGTCCTGCTTTCAAGCAGTAAAACTGCAATTATTTAAAACTGGAAATTATGATTTTTGCTTCCAATCTTTATGAAAATATAATCAAGATAAAATTATCATTGTGCCACCGTTCCATTTCACACTGACTCGTTTGGTGTAAGCCCTGAATTCCACTGGGTTTTTCAGAGCTGATCATGGCAAATCTAGACATTACTTTTAATTTGACTGGGTTTTTCAGATGGTTAAACCTAATGGTCAAGAAAATCAAGTCAGTGAGTATTATGTTAATAATCGAGATCATCAATATTAATTCAAATAATCATGATTTGATTATTATTATCTGATTGCTGGCAGACCCCAGATTTTCTCCTACAGAAGCAGCTTTGCTAGTCTTCACAATTGAGATTCTACTACTGTGGCACCACTCTAGGAGCTGAACTGGCATGTTTTATGGCTTAAACTATATGTTAATGTGTCCTTACTGAATTTTTGCAGTACTGTACTGACTGTACATTAAAGTTCAAATGAAAGTGCAGGTGTGGCATTACCGTCAGAGACTGAGAGAAGAGGAACCGCCGTTCCACTCGTGTGTCATTGGGAAGCTTAAACACTATTTTGACGCTGTCTGGGTCGTCCAGAGCTGGCTCAGGGGGAAGACACTCAGACTTGCGCTCTTTTTCCTCTTCAAGCGTCTGTGAACATATAAACACCAGGCAGCCTTTATAAACAAAGACCCAACAGCCTTTGTTATCACATGCAACTACAGCCAGTGCCCCTTTAAAGTTACTCAAGGCTACAGTTCAACAAGAATGAACAAACAGTAGTAGTAACAGTGCTATAATCTGTACTTCTGTCCATTTATTTTAGATAACAGTGTCAAACAGCTAGAGCTGCACAATGTATCATCTGTACATTATCATCACAATACTGGCCTCTGCACTTCCATGTGAAGGGGTGGGGCTAAACTGTTGTAGGCCAAATAGGGAGAAATATGTAAAAATATGATTTGATGCTTTTTAATTACAGAAGTGTGATATGGGCCAGTGTGATATGATTTTTTAGCCAAAACCATAACACTATGGCCTCTTCAGCCCTAGTGGGATTCTCCAACTGCAAAGCCACCATGGCATGAACAAATGCATGTTTTGTGGGTTTTTTTTGTGGGTGTGGAGCTGCTCACCCTGCGTCTCCTCTCCTCAGCCAGAACGCTTTGGCGGGCAGCCTCCTCCTCCTGCCGTTTCTGCTCCTGCTCCTCCCTCTTCCTCCGCTCCTTCTCCTGGTCCGCGCGCAGAGAGGCCAGGTACGCCTCGTCCTGCTGCTGCCGCAGCACCTGGGTCTGGTTCCTCTCCTCCCTAACACATGCGCACACAAAATCAAGAGTCTGTATTGTTGAGCTGTGACAGCAAGAAATCAACAGTTCGGAAAAAGAGAAAACGTCTACTCCTCACATCATCCAGCAATAAGCTTATTGCTAATATTTAAAGTAGTTTAAGAAAAACTGATGAATCGTCCTTCTGTCGTGGAAGAAGTCCTAGTTACTTCCTGCGCTGTCTCACCTCTCAAGCCGTTCCGACATCAAAAAGGTCTGATTGGCCTCCATGATGAAGGTGAGCTGGTTGATGAGATCCTCTGGCTGGATCACACCCTCTAGCCGGCCCACCACCGTCATCTTGCGGTCCTTTAGCATGATCATGGCCAGGAAGGGATACGTGTTCTCTCGCAAGGCCTGGGACACTGCACACAGAAACATAGCCAGAGTTAACTCCAGCACAAATGTGTCTTCTACTGCAGAGTGCCATTGTTAAAAAAAACATCTGCCTGGAAAAAACACAGAAATATGAATCCAGATGGGGCTAAAATGATCAGACCACTGCTGAATTTAATGCAAATTCTGTAAAAAAGATCTGGACAGACAAAAGATCTACAGCCAGCGCAAGGAAGGAGGATATTACGCCAGAACCCCGTGTAAATTTAATTCCATCTGAGCAGGTCTCAAAACCAAGAAGTGGATAGTGTCACTGAAATTCAGCTGAACTGGACTGTGTGGGTACCTCTGTATCCTTCAGGCTTGCTAGTGGAGCATGCCCAGAAGAGCATCCTTGTGTTGATGAAGGTGAGTACCTCTTCAGTACATAATGTGTTTCTTAAGGGAGGAATGAGATGGAAAACCAGGTCATAAACACAAAAAAGCATGAATGTGCGAATTCAGATGTTAGAAAGATGTTCTAAAACGGAGCTCCAACCTACCTGGAGAATTCGTCGGTGTCCTGGTGGTCTTCGCCGTGGAGGTAAACTAACAAGTAGCGAAGTTCTCGTTTGGCATCATTGAGAGCCTGCACGAGGCACAGGAAAAGTCAAGACTGTCTTTCCAAAGCATATGACTAGTTGAAGTGCATTCTGTGATGACCATTAACACGTTAACAAACCTGACTATATGTTCCCTGGTAGAAAACAGGATGTGATCGCCCATATTTCTCTTCAAAGCTATGTATAAAGGACACGACATCTCCAACTGGATCTGTGACACGACCCCGTGGGTCTGGCCTAATGAATCTCAGCGCAAACCTGGATAAAATGTGAATAAGAATTAGATGGGCCATGAAGAGACATTCTGACAACCACATATGGTGCACTCTGAACCTGACACAGCCACAAATGGTTAGTAATGATAACGATTACCTGAATATGTCCAGAAGTGTGTAATACGTAAATCTGAATGGAAGCATTATCAAATAGTAACTCCAACCTAATAACCCCTAAAAAAACAAATACAAGGGAAATAATGTGAAATACATTTACCAAAAGATTTTAAACCTGAAAAACCACAATCATCCCCTGACACAGACAAAACACTTACTCTAGGCTGTGGCCTTGAAACGATATAGCTATACACTCTGTGGTCTGCTGTGTTGACTTGTAAGGGTCTGGAGGGTGGCGGGTTAAAGACACTGGGAACTCCTTCCTGCTCGTTTAGTCTGTCTTGTACTGCAGCCTGTAACACAGCACGATTCACCATTACACAAGGCAAAACAATGCGGTGCGAGTTGCCAAATGTCACACACAGCATCTCTTTGAAAGGGGTCATTGATCTCCCTCATCAGCTCTCACCTCAATGTTCCAATTGTGCTGTTCTAACGTGCGGCGACATTGGTCCATTGACTCCAGTCCTGTCAGGTCCTATAGGGCAAAAAAAGAAAGAATTGGCAATAATATTATTTTAGTATTAATTAATACTTTTAGTCGTGTTTCTCCAAGTAAATAGCGAGAACCTATAAAATCCATCATTTTCAGGAAGCTGCAGGCGAAAAGTAAATGAACGAACCATGAATTTGATTCAGAAAGTGTACACATTTCATCTGGTCCAAAGAAAGTCATGTGTGTGATTTTATTTTCCTGTTTTACAATTAGTTTGCCTGTATTAAAATGAGAAATTAGAGGTGGTGGTAGCAACAATGCCAATACAATGCAATCTGCATTGATGCATCGAACAAAATAGCACATGATCCAGTGTAGCGATTTGACACATAAAAATCGATGTGTGTGTTTACTCCACAATTAATCCTCCTTCATGTTGCCGTGAGCAAGGTTTTTGTACTGAGAAGCTGCTTTTGCTTATGACACCGCCACTGCTGCATTTGACCTTTAATAATACAACGCTCACATTATAATGGGGTTTGCTTGTATGAATTTGCGGAAAAGTGGCAAATTTCATAATTCACACTGACTGCAGACCCCGCAATCCAACCCAATCACACTGGAAATTTTTTAAGCATCGAAAATGATGGGATCATTGGCTAAAATAATCGACGTAGGACCGGATTGTGATTAAACTTGTGATCTATACCCCCCCCCCCCCCCAGACATTTTACAGAATATGCACAGACATGTTTCTTTTTTTTTCTTTTACAAGTTCTGTACGTTTAATATGTTTATATAAAAAATAAAAGGAAAAGGTTATTATACAAAAATGACTAAAATTACATGTACATTTTACTACATGTACTTGTGTAACTACACATTAGACGAATAGACCTCGAATCTTGGATCAACAACTGTGAACATCAATCATTTTACTTAACATTTTGAACACGGCTCTGCGTTAAATCCAAATCCAATTAAACGAGGTTATGTACACTGTCCCTGTAACCCAGCATGCACAACCCCTTCCTGCATCCCCCATACTGTCCTCCATACTCTCATACTGATAATGACATGAAGTGGCAGAAATGTGGTTTTACTGCCCATCCCAGAAAGAAACGCAGTTCCCTTCATAGTTGCAACCTACTTAGGAATTAAGTAATCAGCTGATCACGGAGATGATCATTAAAACAGACAAACACGTCAACCCTGAGGTCCATCCGCACAGTTCTGCTACATATGGACGAAGCTAAACGAGCAGTAGCCGAACTGTGGCTAGTTGCACAGCGCAAAGTCCAGTTCATGCTGAATAATAGCGGTCATAGAGCCTTAAACTCGGTTTTTTTAAGGTAGCTAGGTCTTAACTCAAGTTTCACAACCAGCAAACAGGAGGTTAAGTGTCCGACGGTTGGGAAAAATGAGAGAAACCCTAGTACGCTGACTAACCAGCTAGCAAGTTTCAGCCAACAAAGTTGACGGCGACTGACAGCTGCTAACGCAACGGGAGCGCTCGCGAACACCCGCACGGCACACAATGTCGGTTTAAGCGCCGTGTGGGGCTTTAAAATGTAGCAAGGATGCTTTTAGGTGAACAAACGTTGTCGTTTTGGTCCAACGGCAGCCCAACGAGGAGTTACAGGATAAGCTTAGCGAGCCGCCGCGGCTACACAGCTCCGTAACGGTTCTTAGCTTAGCAACACGACTCCATCGCTCTCAGTCCAACAAAACGACGCGAACGGGCCGCGCCAGCGACTGCGAACGCGCGCCTTCGACTACGTGTACGTTTTCGGCGAACGCGGGCCGATCACATCGGGGAAGCGAAGCCGTATCTACCTGAAATTGGAGGAGTTTCTCGGTCTGAGCCTGAGATAATTCCTGCTCCTCTGGCGCCGCCATCTTACCTCGCCAGTCTCCCCCCTCCCTTCCTCGGCGCTACGCGCTGACGCTTAAATGCGACGTGATGACGTCACGACGCGGGGCCCGCTCAGGTCGGAGCGTCGCTTCTGTGGGACTTTTAATTTTTATACGTCGTTATTTACAGAAAGAAAGTCTTCTGAACTGTTCGCCTGTGTTTCAGCCTTCGGTGGAGGAGAGCAGTCGCAGCATCTGCACCTCAACCTTCCTGCGGCTCAGGAGTGGTGTTGGTCAAGCGAGTCATTATTGTTATTATAATATTGTTGCACATATGTTATTGTTTTACCCCCAGCTTTAACTGTTCAGTGTTCAATGTGAATATTCAGAAGGGAGAGGTGAAGAAGGGGGCGGGGCCTACACAGTGGGTTTCCACTGCATAAGTCTGGCTCCCACATGGCGGAGGGATTTTGTTTTAATTTTCCTACAACAGAAGGGCATGAAGCCACATAGTCCATGTTTTTTAGTCATTGGAAGTTGGCACACCGACTTCTTTGCACTGCTTGACGCTTATGCTAACGTGAACATTGGCTGTGTCCCAAACCACACGCCTCCATACTCACACTACATTGGTGACTGCGTTTCTAGTGTCTGTGTACTGTTTTACGCACTAGTGTGGCAGTGTGCAGTTTGGGATGCAGCTAAAGATGAAGCGACCGCTTCCCTCACAGTGACGACAGTAATTTGAAGCCGGCACACACTACTTATGGTTCTCATCACGGCCGCCGTCGCCTGCGGCTTCTCTGAGTGAGTCGTCAGAAATGAACGCGCTCCAAGTCGCAGTACCGCCAATAACCGTGTGGTGGCAGTGTGTTCATGTTTTGGTCTGTGAGGTCAGCGCGGTTGTTCGCCGGGCTGAAGTTGTGAACAGGGTGGAACGGATTCCACTCATTTATAGCCCTTCAGGCTTCTGCGGACTATCTCATATTCTCCAGAGCTGGACGAGGAAAAGTTGTAGATGTCTGGACATTGCAGTTCATTTTTACATCACATTTCGTTCAGCGTTCTTGGAATTGTTTTTGAAATTGATTTTAAAGTTTGTGCTGACACTGTTCATTTTTTGCTCATGCTTTTCCTGTCTGCAAAAATCAAAATAAAAGTCTATTAAATACATTTACATTATTTAATAATATTAAGTAAATAAATATAAATACCAGGCACTGCTGTGTCAATATCATATAATGTAAAAACAAATCATTTTGGTATTTAATTTTTTTTCCTTCCACCCCCCCCTACACACTTCAGGTTTAAATATTTAAAAATTGATGTTATATATTTATATGTATACTTCATATGAGAATAAACTCGATTATATAATAATATAATATAATAATATTATATATATATATA
>JBBPDA010000030.1:3301462-3312873 GCA_037974385.1 Arnoldichthys spilopterus
TAATAATATTATTATTATTATTATTATTATTATTATTATTATTATTATTATTATTATTATTATTATTATTATTATTAAGTATATTAATATATTATTCATATTATTATTAGCACATCCTGCATTTGCACGGGGGAGTGAATTCTATCCTGTCTGAACCCTTTTTGTTTAGCATAGTGCTAGCAGAGATGCTATGATGCTCAGCAGAAGTCTGTTGTTATCTTGGTCACGCTACTTTCATCCTTGTGCTTGTTAACTGCAGTAGCAACACTGCTTCTCCCCTCTTTTCTCCATGTTTCTTTCTACTCTCTCTCTCTCTCCTCCTTTATGTCCTGTCTGTTTCCCGCCTTTGTAGTCGAGGCGAAGGCTTCTACGATGAGCTGTACCCTGAGAAGTAAGTGCGGACTGCGTGTGGGCTGTCTGAGGGAATCAAGCTTGTCCGTCACTGCCACTGACTTGTGTTGGGGAGTGTGTGAGGACACTGTCCTCCGTGTGACCCTCACTGCTGTGCACTTCGTCTTGCCTTCATTGAAATAGTTCTCACACCAGGCTATTTGACTCTGTTAGCCAGACCAGATGTGTGGTGTGGCTTGAATAAGTTGCTAGCTGTGTGGATCCTTGTAGAAACACTGCGTTTGTGTGTGTGTGTGCTTGTGATTAAATTGCTATAGTGATAAGGGGAAAGGATGATTGGTACCGAGCATGTTAGCATGCATTTAGTTTTTGCTTGCTGGTTTGTTCCTTTAGCGCACCCTGCAGTTGTTGCTACTACTACACTGCTGGCGTGTAGTTCTGGAGAACGTGCCCTTTGTTAACGGGTCTGCCTCCCCTTCAGGCACAGTCTGCGGGTGGAAAGCCTGCCCTGCTTTATCCCGAATGACCGCAGTAAGAAGCGTCTGATTGAGGACACGCAGGACTGGCAGCCGCGCACCGGCACCACACAGTCCCGCTCCTTCCGCATCCTAGCCCAGCTCACAGGAACTGACTTCAGTAAGCCACCGTTACTCTCACACTGTCCAGCACATCGCTAATGAGCCACGATGACGTCCAGATACGGGCTCGCTGTTGTTTTTTGTTGTTGTGTGCGATGAACAAATCGATGATACATTTTAATTATTCATATTTATGTACAAAGATCAGCCATTACATTAACACCTCTCCATCACCAACAAGGACTTTGTTGTGATCTCGAGTCCGAGCATCTCCAAAACGGCAGCTTTTGTGGAGTGGTCCAGGTGTACAGTAGTTCGTACCTACCAAAAGTGACCCAAGGAAGAACAACTGGTGAATCAGTGGTCATGGGCACCCAAGATTCACTGATTCATGTGGCAGTGGTCTGATCCCAAAGATAGAAAGGGATCAGAACACACATTCGCTGTCTCAGCAGCAGGAGGGACCTACTTCATATTAGGGAGGTGGTCTTAATGTTATGGCTATAAGACATTTAATCACCAGCTGAATTATTTTTTTTTTAACGTGGCTGAATTCTGCTGGTTAAGCCGCTGACGGCGTCTCAACAGGCCCTTGCACCACGTGACCTGTGATGTTAGGAGTTTAACAGTATTCGGCCATGTGCAGCTTTAGGGGCTTCAGGCCCGACGGTCTTTACAGCGGTGTGTTTCGATCAGCGTGGCCTGAAATGACCTGCGTACACTGTAACAAAGGCCTTTCTGGAAAACTTGGCTAGCTACGGAGTGGTGCACTTCCGTTTGAACCTCCCACCCTTTTTCAGCTCTTCTAGACAATATTTGGTTGTGGTTTGCCCTTGCGTGCGCGTGTGGTCGGTCTAAATCGATGTTATCTGATTTGTGTCTTTCTCATGCTTCCCTCAGTGCAGGACCCGGATGATGAGAACATGAAAAGGTCCAGGTAAATGTGTGTGTGTGTGTGTGTGGCTCTAATGAAGTGCTGTGTAACGCGCTAACCCACTCCCTCACCTTAGCCCCCTTTCATTTAGAGCGCAGTGTGATCAGCTCGTTCAGCTCAGATGAAGGCCGGCGACAGATCAGGCTTTGATCCTCCCCGGCCGTGAGCCGCGGCTCAGCTCTAATTAGCAGCGCTCTTATTCTCTTATTTGCTGTACAAGGCACATGCACACACCATACACTGCACGGCTGAGAGCAGACTCTGAAATACTGCTCACTTATTAACGATGAACGGTTTGCTTTTTTCCACTGAACATAATACAGGGATGTGTTCCAATTCCAGCTCTCGACGTCCAGCACGGATTTGGAGATTTCCCTGCCCAAACCCGTGTGACTTTACAGGGCCAAACTAGTCGTTTGGTGGTGTTGATGGTCTTGATGATCGAAAACTGACGTCAGATATTTTTAATAGGGATCTTTCATATATCAGAGCCGATTTTTGGGGGGCAGTGGTGGTGGTAGTGGTGTAACGGTTTGGGAGTTGCCCCTGTGACAATAGGGTCATTGGTTCAAATCCCAGACTGGGACAAGCACCACTGAGGTACCTGTGAGCAAGACTGTCCACAATCACTGCTCCCTGGGTGCTGCCTTCATCAGCTGCACACTGCTCCTGCACAAGTGCTTTGTTGTGGGGTGTGGTGTGTTCACAATGACATTCACTCGCTCACTCAAACCAGTCAGTAGTCTGCAGAGACCTGTTTGGTCATGGGTTTCCAGAGTGTAGTGGTCATTACATTTGCCTAACACGTGACAGTGGGGGCAGTGGAGGCCTAGTGTTTAGGGTCTTGCCCTTGTTAACAGACGGTTGCAGGTTCAGGTCCTGGCCCGGGCTCCAATGAGAGACCCTTGAGTAAGCTACACTGCTCCCTGGGCACTGCTGGCAGCTGCCCGCTGCTCCACGTGTGATGGGTGAAATGCAGAGGTCCCATTTAGTGATTGTGTGTGGTCCCTTTCGTTTTGAGGTCAGAATTTAATTAGTGTCTTGATTTCACAGAGTTTTGCCAGTGATACGATCTATTGGGACATTTCACGGCTTGAAAAAAAGTAAAATTACCAAATTCTGCTCGGAAGTTGGGTTTAGTAAGCGTTACTGCTGGCAAATCGCCAAACTGTGCCAATCTCCGGCTCTGTACTGTAATGTTTCCCCCCCAATCTTTCCCTGTTAATCTCTTTCTCTTTCTGTCTTGTTCATTTCTCTGTGTCCTCCTCCCTGACTCCACGGTGCTAATCCCCCCCCCCCCCGCCTTCGTCTGCCGGCCGCGGCAGGGAGAAGTTCCTGAGCGAGATTCAGAGCCCCCGCTACGCCAGGCTGAGGGACTGGCACCACGACAGGTCCGCCCGCGCCCTCAACATCAAGTCGTGAACGTCGCTCAGTGGCGGATCCCAAAGCCTCCGTTCGAACCAGGGCACCCCGGCGCCATGGGCATCGCACACTGACCCCAGCAATATGTGGGAAGTGGGCGGGGCATGTAACTTTTAGAAACTATTAAAAAGATTCAAAATAAGTAAATAAGATAAAAACGGTTGTGAGAAGAAGCACCGATGTTGTAAAGCTGAAGTGGAAAAGAATGCAAACTGAGCCTGGCCGTCCGATTACACACAGAATTAGCGCACAGTCTGTCTAGCTCGCTCTCTCTCTCTCTCTCTCTCTCTCTCTCTTTCGCTCGCTCTCTCTCTCTCTCTCTCCTGCGTATCTGTGGACTGATCTGCAGTGTTCTCACTGTCTGGGGGGAGTTGTCAGCTCTTGGACTGTTCTGTTCTTTCACTCTGATTCAGCTCTGATTGTGGTAGTGTAGCTCTCCGATTTGATCTTTCATCTTTATCCCTTTGGTTGTTCTTTCTTTTTTGTTCTCCCTCTTTTCTTCACTATGTTTTAATGCTCATGGATAGATTTCGTTGCAGTCTTCCCTCTCTCTCTCCCTCTCTCACTCTGTCGTCAATGAGCAAAAACATCCTGAAACAACCTGTTTACTTTTCTCTGCTTTTTCCTGAAACATTAAAGCCTAACTTCCTTCTTGCTGTCTCCTCTTTTTGTGTCAAATTTTGTCTTTATCTTCCATCAATCTCTGTTTTCCCTCCCTGCACTGATCGGTGTTCACTCTTCGCATCGTAATAGCAGTAGTACTAGTCTCTGACTCACTGGGGTTTTAACGCAGTGTGGATGGCGCATGTACAGAGAGTTTTATTAAAGTTGGTTCTGTAGCCTCTAGCAGGACTTTGTGTACGGGCGAAGTGCAAGTCAGCGCTGTCAGGTTTTAAAAAACAGCATTTTTAAGACTTCTGACATTCGTCAAAGTTGTTGTCTATATAAAGTCAGATATTTTTACAAATGTAAGGTTATCTTACTAAAGTTATATATAGTTCATATGGAGTAATGAGGTTTTTTCAACTCACATTACAAGGTTTGACTCGCAAAGACCATAAGATCAACTTTTAGACGTGAATCGGCACATTCCGGCCTTTAGACGTGAATCGGCACATTCCGGCCTTTAGACGTGAATCGGCACATTCTGGCCTTTAGACGTGAATCGGCACATTCTGGCCTTTAGCCGTGAATCGGCACATTCTGGCCTTTAGACGTGAATCGGCACATTCTGGCCTTTAGATAATAGTCTGGGGCTGTTTTTCATTAATGGCTGATGTAAGTGCTGCAGCATTCAAAGGCCTTTCGGACTTTGCTTCCAACTTTGTGGCATCGGTTTGAAGAAAGCCAATGTTCCATTATGACTGTGCACATAAAGATGTGGGATGAGTTTGGTATGGAGAACATCCTGTAGAATCTCCTGACCTCAACCCAACTGAGCATTTTTGGCATTACTTGGAACAATGGTTGCCCTTTAACACCACTTCACAAATGCTCTTTTGACTGAACGGGCACAAATTCCCACAGACACCCTCCAAGCTCTTGTGGGAGGCCATTCCTGAGCAGAAGATAATCTAACTGGGAAAGAGAGGGGTTGACCGGAGTGGGAGGGACTCCATATTCATGCCCATTGTTCTGGAATGGGCTGCCAAATAAGCTAACGGAGGTGTGATACTCAGGTGTCCAATGACTTTTGTCCATATTGTGTACATAGCAATAATGCACAGCTGCCTACCTCCGTTCAAAGGGGTGTGTTACATTCTAGATGTTCATACAATTACTATAATCATGACTGTAATTACTATAACTAAATAATGAATGAATCTTCTCTTGAAAGGCGATTGATCTGAGCAGCTTATCTGTTTTTGGAGCTTTTGTCCCAGACGATCAAACGTCATCTTTTTAAGCTTAGCATTGTTTTGGGTTTTTTTTACCTTTATTTTTATAGGAAATCGCAGACATTCAACAGACATAACCGAACCATATAGGCACCTGAACAGTACATATCGCCTATCCGTATCTATTTGCTTGTTATAGCTTTCTTGCTTGCAGCTGGAAGTTTCTTTAAAGGATATTTGTCGTGCATCAATAGATTGGATGGAATGTTGCCCAGATAGATTGTAGAAAAAGAATGATCAATAAAATCCAAAAATATTCTGCAAGACCTGTATTACCTCGTGCCAAAATGGCCTAATCACTGGGCAGCTCCACAGTACATGAAAATGATCAGCCAGTTGTTCCCCACGTTTCCTCCAGCACTGACCCATTCCCATCTCACCCGTTTGAGCTCATTTTACTTAAGGAGTTATAAAGTATCTGACCAGGTTCCGCCAACAGAATTCTCTCCCCGATCCAGAGCTCGTACAGGTAGCGTGTAAGCTCAGCTCAGCTCTGCTCTGCTCTGCTGTGTCTGTCTGGCTCTGCCCTTTTTCTGAGCTCTCCTTGAAGACACATAAACTCTCGCCAACATCAGATGGTGACCCCAACGCGTCGGCTAGCCGTCACGTCTGAGCGCCACAGACCGGTCCAACAAGTGTGTTCCCATGAACACTCCCTTCACTCCATCGGACGTTAATCAGATTTGACTTTCTGTTGCTTCATGGAGTGAGGAAAGGCAAAACACACACGCATCTGAATCTGAGCGTTAAAGTCTGTCCGCTGTTAAGGAAGTGGGGGGGGGTGTTGGTGACCCTTAAGGCGTCTTCAGAATGCAGACATGCAATACTAGGAAAAGAGCGAATTTGAGGTCATGTGCTTTGGTGGAATAAGAGCGATGAGAAGCCTTAAATACAACATAAGGGATTTTTTTCTTCCCAAGAATTACGATGTTTATTTGCCGCATACACAGTGATAATAGTACAACATGTGAAAGTGAAGTGTATCCCCGAAAACCCAAACGACCCAGTATAATAAGTAATCTAACACATAGATGGCAGTGGAGGCCTAGGTGCTGAGGATATTGCACTTGGGACCTGAAGGTCGTAGGTTCAAGTCCCGGCCCAGGCGCCACTGAGGTTCCCTTGAGCAAAATACTGTCCCGCTACACTGCTCCCCGGGTGCTGTTGGTAGCTGCCCGCTGCTCCACTTGTGCACGTGTGATGGGTTAAATGCAGAGGTCACAATTCGTTGTGGTGCTCGAGTGTGTTCACAGTGACAAATAGTCACATTCACTATAAACACTATACACACACCGTATACAGACGAGAATGAATTTGTAAAGGTATAAAAAGAAGTTTACAAGGTGTAGAATGGCGTTTCCATAGAAACCGAATGTGCAGTTGAACTTAAATGGAGAGAATATATAAATGGTCGGAAGAGCAGATCCTGAATTGGCAACCGGTGCCCATACAGGGTTGCAGTGCAGTAGTGGAGTGAGATGTACAGTCCAGGTGAGGCCTCCTGAATGTGAGGCAGGTCCTGATTGAGGAGCCTTGTGACCGGAGTGTAAAAGCCCCTCTAGAGTCCCTCTGTTCTGGCTCTACTGAATAAAGCAGGTTTTTGTTTAGCAAAGCTGTATAAAACCCACACATAATTCTCCTTACCAGGCTGTGGCCGATCGTCATTAACCTCCGAATCCTTTCCTGTTTCTCCTGGCCAGGCTGCTCATTACACAGTATAAAATGATTTCACCTGCTGGCTCTGCTGGGCGTGAGCTTTCCAAACAGGATGCGGATGCCAGTCTCGATATAACGCTTCTATTGTCCTGCACCAGCGCTGCTGTTTCCTAAACTGACTTGATTCTGAACAGGATCATATATCTCTCCACAGCCATGGAGTGACTCCCTGCCCCAGCAAGACCACACCAGCACCCAAACCTGAAGGAACTCGAGGTAATCTGTCCCACAATGTGGCCAACACTGAGAAAATGTACAGTATACACCAATCAGCCATAACATTGTCAACGTTATTCACTTCACCTGTCAGTGGTGTTAAAGTGATCCAAGGAAGGAGGACTGGTGAATCAGTGACACAGTCATGAGCATCCAAGTCTCTGATGCATGTGGGGAGTGAAGGCTAGTTTATCTGGTCCAGTCCAGCTCCTGTTGCACAAAAAGTGACGCTGACTCTGATAGAAAGGGGTCAGAACACGCAGACCACCACAGTCAGAGCTGTTTCAGCAGCAGCAGGGACACACTCAGTATTAGGCAGGTGTTACGTGCTATTCTTCACTCCCCACATGCATCAGTGAGCCTTGGGTGCCCATGACCTTGTTGTCCTTCCTTAGATCAGTAATGGCAGGTACTACAAACCTCCACAAGACCTGTCGTTCTGGAGATGGTCTGAACATCACAATAAGGCCCTTGTCGAAGTGGCTCACGCTCCTGCTTCCAGCACATCGACTTTAAGAACTGACTGTCCACTTGCTGCCTAATATATCCCACCCCCTGACAGGAGGCACAGTACTGAAATAACTAGAGTGTCAATGTTACTCACGTCACCTGTCAGTGGTGTTAATGTTCTGGCTGATCGGAAAGGGTAGCAGCCTGACCAGCTTCATCTCCTCTTTGACCTCCAGCGTCTGCAGTGACACCTGCTAAAGCTCCGGTCAATTCGGGGCCTTCCTGCCGTCCTCCGTGGGTGACGGACCCAAACTTCGCCGAGCGCTACCACCCGGAGAAGACGAGCACTGTGGTGACGCAGCACAGCCAGCCGGCCGAGCCCACACCCATGCAGAACCGCAGCTCCATCCTTCAGGCAGCGCAGCAGAACCCGGCCGAGAGCACGGGCCGCACCCCGCTCTGCGCCGCCTGCAACAAGATCATCAGGTAACTCGGTGCTCAAGCGCCCCCTGCTGACACCCCGATGAACTGACTGTAGAGCTTATTTATAGTCATTTCTTTCTTTATTTATCTGTGTCCAGCATTGAGTGGCTCTAGTCTTCAGGCAAAGTGCCGCAAGTACTTAAAGAACAGAAATCGATGGGGGGAGGTGGAGGAAAATGTCAATACTTAGTCAGTGGCGCGGGGAGAGTAGACGGAGCTGGGGTGGAAAGAAAAGGTTGCGTCAAAACTTCAAAAGTAACGTTTCTCAGAATGCAGCCGCGTACTGAAACAGGGCAGTGTCCGCTGGCTTTCTGCCTGGATGATCGATATGAAATGACACGGGTTTCTTTGACCAACCTGCTATTTCCATTAGAGCAGCCCGGGCTCTCTGGATTCATACAAGCGCTAAACCCAAGCTGTTGATCCCGCGAGTGACCCTTTCACTATAAAGCAAAACCGGGGCTCGTGTGTTTACGCTGTTCCCTCCGCTGTGTTTCAGGGGCCGCTACGTGGTGGCTTTGGGCCGTTCCTGGCACCCGGAGGAGTTCACATGCTGTCAGTGTCGAGCCGTGCTGGACGAGGGTGGCTTTTTTGAGGAGAAAGGCTCCATTTACTGCACCAAGTGCTACGACAATCGCTACGCCCCCAACTGTGGCAAATGCAAGAAGAAGATAACCGGAGTGAGCACGTTCACAATATAATCATGCGGCCTTTTACATCAGGGCTGTTGGAGGTGGCGGAGGAGAGCTGGGGGTCTATGAAACGTTAGCACTCAGTTGCCTTTTCTCAATTTCCATCCTGCCATGCTGCAAGAGCACTCAGACAACTCTCAGCATGAGGCGCAGATTGCACTCAGCGCAGGCACGGAGATTGGAAAACAGCACTCATTCTCAACAGTACAGATTCTATAACAATGTACAGTGTAGCAAAACTATACCTTAGGGTTGTTCAGAAGCCACTTCACACATTTTTGTGATGGCGTTTGTGTTCCTCTGCAGTAAACTCTCTTCTTTTTCTCACTACCTGCCACACTTGGGTGTAATGACACTCGCTCACATTTAGCAGGTTGAAGACTCTCCACCAGAGGGCGACAAACACTAAAATAGTTTTTTTTGTGCTTCCATCAGTGACATACAAATGACATTACAGACAAATCAGGTTTATTAAGAGGATAACCGTATCACATAGGAATTTGTGGCAAAATTAATGACAATCCAGCCCAGGCCACACATTTTAGCCCTTTCTTGTGATGCCACTTGAACTGCTCAGGTGTATGTACCACTTTTGAACAGTTTCAGAATGTGAAAACTACCAGATCATGAGTTAAAACTTGCTTTTCATACCAATTAATAATTTTTTATGAAGAAAGTAAGTTTTTAAGTCAAATATGCTCAAATTATTAGCACATAGCTTCTTTTTGGTAACAATGTCTTGGGGGTGGGGGGGAGGTGCAAAGTCCTAATCTTTTTGGTGGTCTCTCTTCAGCATCTGCTTAGCCTTTGCACCCCCCCCCCATTATTATTATTTTTTTAGTTATGAATCACCTCCCATAAGTAACGCACTGTTGAAAAGTTGTTTTGTGAGGCAGGTGCTGAAGAGACAGACCTATCGAGTGTAAGGGTAAGAGCAGAGTGACTCGAGCGCTGTGCTGCATTAATGCGTGTTTGAGACCACCATGGCCTGTTTTTTTTTTTTGTGACTGCAGAGATGGCGTGAACAGCTCTCACCCCAACTCTCTCTTCACAGGAGATCATGCATGCCCTGAAGATGACCTACCACGTTCAGTGCTTCCTCTGTGCCGCCTGCAAAATGCCCATCAGGAACCAGGCTTTCTACATGGAGGAGGGAGAGCCCTACTGTGAGAGAGGTGAGAGCCCCAGCCACAGCCACTCGTGCCTGACCGCACATCGTATCGACATCCGCCGCCGAACCAGGGCCCAGGGCTCCCGCTGCCTTTAATCATTCAGACACTGCCATTTCACTGCAGACATCAAACTCGCCCTGTGCCCTGAGCCCCAGGCATCGACCAGCAGCGCCTCCTCGGCTCCTTTCTGCTCCCAGTCAGATTATGGGCACAATCATTTTTACTTGGCAGTGATTTATCACCTCCAGTTCTTCCTACAGAGTTTGATCTGCTCCATTGTTTGTCTATTGTAAGATTTAGGGTTTTCCACAACTGCTACATCACTTGGGCAGGAATGTTGGGTAACTGTTGATTTAGTTGTTGGTGTCGGCGGCTCTGCTGTGCTGTCGTATGTATAGAGAGTAAAAGGTAATTTTATCATTTTTATTTCTGAATTTCCACATTATTTTAATTATTTAGATGTAAACAGTCATTTAGAGTGCTTTGCTTTGCATTGTGGGGGATTTTCTTCATAGCGATAACAATGCAAATAAGAGGTTGGAATGTAGTGGCAGTGGAGGCCTAGTGGTTGCGCTTGTGAGTTGAAGGTCGCAGGTTCGAGTCCTGGCCCGGGCACCACTGAGGTTGCCTTGAGTAAGGTACCGTCCCGCTACACTGCTCCCCGGGCGCTGTTGGTAGCTACTCGCTGTTCCACGTGTGCACGTGTGATGGGTTAAATGCAGAGGTCACATTTTGTTGTGCTTGAGTGTGTTCACAATGACAGTCACACATTTCCAAAAGCAGCAGTCAGCCTTTGTTTCTTTACATTTATTCACTTTTATCCAAAGCGACTTCCAAGACGTGGAGTAGTGTAGTGGGACGGTTCCTTGCTCAAGGGTCCATCAGTAGTGCCTGGGCTGGGACTTGAACCTGCGACCTTTAGGCCACCACTACCCATTTTACAGTGCCCTGCATGGATCCCTTCACTATAAGTAAAATAAGTTGCATTTTAGGCCAAAAGCTTCCCAAACCCATCCTAAGACATGGGCAAACCATTCAGTGTAATAGATTTCTATGCTGTAGCTTTTAGAGGAATTTCTGTCTTTGGCCGTCCGATGTGACCAATTCAGATTTTTTTTTTATGGAATAGTGCATTTCACATCAAACTGCTCTGAATGACTCTGTTTGTATCTCAACACTGTAATTATTCTTTATAGAGGAGTTCCACTGACGTTTATCAGCCCACATCCTGCATTTTTTTTTATTTTTTATTTTTTTTCCCCTGAAGTCCACTCTTGACGTTATCGGAAATAATCATAATTCATTTTTTATGTGATGATTTTCCAGACTCTTTAGCCTCTTCTGAAGAGTAGTTCAAGCTCTAATACTCTTACTTACTGTAACTGGACTGATCCAAGCTTCGGTAGGTTTAATGGGTGTATATACACCAATCAGCCATAACATTAAGACCACCTGCCTAATACTGAGTGTGTCCCTCCTGCTGCTGAAACAGCTCTGAC
>JBBPDA010000030.1:3312973-3331022 GCA_037974385.1 Arnoldichthys spilopterus
CCTCCTGCTGCTGAAACAGCTCTGACTGTGGTGCACTGTGTGTTCTGACCCCTTTCTATCAGAATCAGCATCACTTTCTACACCACAGTAGCTCTTCTGTGAGTTAGGACCAGGCGGGCTAGTCTTCACTCTCCACATGCATCAGTGAGCCTTGGATGCCCATGATCTTGTCACCAATTCACTTTTGGTCAATACTAACTACTGCACACATGGGACACTCCACAAGAGCTGCCGTTTTGGAGAGGCTCAGTCGTCCAGAACGTCACAATAAAGCCCTTGTCAAAGCGGCTCAGATCCTTCTGCTTCTACTTCTAGCACATCAACTTCATGAACTGACTGTTCACTATTTATTTTTATTTGTTCTTATATTTTACTTTTAGATAACCCTTTATTAGTCACATAAGTGGGAAATTTATCAAGCACTTTATTGCTTAATTTTATTGTTTTTAAATTTTCCTTTCATGTACTTTTCTTATTTTCATGCTTATTTACCTTTTCAAGACTTTAATTTTAATGCCTATCATTGTAAAGCACATTGAATGCCCTCTGTGTATGATAATGTGCTATATAAGTAAACTTGCCTTGCCTAATTTATCCCGCCCCTAGTCAATGTTCACTTCACCTGTCAGTGGTATTAATGTTCTGGCTGTATCTACAGCTGACAGCGGACACTCACCTTAATTTTTTTTCATCATATTGAAAGTGAAAGTGACTCTTTGTCATTGTAAACACACTCAAGCACCACAATGAAATGTGACCTCTGCATTTAACCCGTCACACGTGAAGCAGTGGGCAGCTACCAACAGCACCCGGGGAGCAGTGGTTCTAACCACTAGACCTCCACTGCCCACATATTGACCAATACCGTTCGTTTATCAAAATTCTTAATCCTCAAAACTTTCATCCCGATCACGGCCTTGTCCCCTTTTTATCCTGGAGTTTGGCTCTTGGTCCTGGTAAAACTGCCGTCTGCTCTTTCTTCCTCTTGGCGGATTTAAATTTCCTCCCCGGTGCAGTTTTCCCTCCTAATCTACCACGCGCAGAGCTTTAAACTGTGTCGATTCGACTGGGCTTTTTTTTTATGGAAATGCAGCGCGCGGTCAGTGCGTTCTGCATCTCGAGTGTTCTTGCGTCAGCATTCGGCACAGACGCTGACTGTTTCTGGTCGGAAGCGGGAGTTGAACCTTGATCAAATAGCTGCAGTCTCAGCATCGTTAAAGGCCTGGGCTCAAAACCCACGGCCTCCGATTAGCGCAGCCTAAGCCTGCCGCTTTAAACCCCCCTCCACAGCCGTAATAGAAAAACTGGGACAGTGCATTTAGACATCTGGAGCAATTTGTGTTATCAAAGCCTCCGGCCCTGCTTGCATGGACGGAGCAAATGTAATCCCCTTTTTCTTCTCTCTCTCTCTCTCGATAACTTTCTCGGCCTCAAATAGTCTCTCTGTCGTTTCTCTCCGGCCAGGCTCTTTCCTCCTCCATCCCAATAAGTGTGGGTGATGTGACGATGTGTTAGCATTGTTGTGAATATTGTCCTAATACATGTATCATAGGTCAGTGCTTTCAGAGCACTGGACACGTTCATGGATCAAAAGGACCGGTTTCTGTTGTGTAGTAACCTGATGAACAGGAACCAGTGGGTTAATGTTCTACTGTATTTGTGAACAAACACACTGGACCTTTGCAGTCAAAGATGCTCGGCACAGTGTGGATATAATTGACGCGCATCAAATCAATACCTGCCAATGAGCTGGTGTTGGGCTAGTGCGAGAACAGTACTTTAGGATGGTACCTTGTTCACTGGCACCTCCGTGGCACCATTAACGGTTTGGGATTTGAAGCAACCACCTTTAGATCATGAGGGCAACTCCCTAACCATTACACCACCCCTGCCCTATGAGGAAATAAAGAAAGAAGCCAAAAGTGTAAGCTAAAAAGTAATGGAATTATCTGATACTGATTATACTGATAATTGGTCACTTGGTAGTTATGGATTTTGTATTTCATGGCACATTTTGTAGCAGCTTAAACACTTTATTATCCTTTTTTTTTTATTTGAATGTAAACTGATTTTATTTGTTGTCTAATAAATGTAATTATTTTTCATTATTGTAGTTAAGTGCATTTTATTTAATTTTATGTATTTAATTTAATTATTTTAATGTCATTTTAATTGAATTTTATTTTTAGTTGAATTTATTTTATTTCATTTGATTAAATTTCATTTATTTTTATTTCATTTTATTTGATTTGCTTTATTTAATGTAATATATATTTTTCATTTGATTTAATTTCATATATTTTTAATTTCATTTATTTATTATATTATTTCATTTTATTTGATTTCAGTTATTTTAAATTTAATTTCCCCCCAAAATTGTGGACCATTCAAATAATAATATAAGGCACAGCTCGACTCTCCATTAGGGACACTTTATAGTTTTTAAGAGGATGAATAAATATTATCCTATGTTTGCTGTTTCGCTCATGTGCTCATCTTTTCTATCTTCTTTTCTTTTTTTGTATGCCACATGGTCCCCCCCCCCAGACTATGAAAAGATGTTTGGCACTAAATGTCATGGCTGTGACTTCAAGATCGACGCCGGTGACCGTTTCCTGGAGGCCTTGGGCTACAGCTGGCACGACACGTGCTTCGTCTGTGCTGTAAGTCCTTTTCATCCGTCCTGTAGTCTCTTCACAGGCTTCTCAGACTGCCCATCTCTCAAAATGCCTTCAGAACCATTAAAAAAAAAATCTCCTCGCTGCCTTCTGACCCTTAAATTTTTCTCCCTGAAATGTTTGTCGGCTGAACGGCCTCAAATGGAATAAACCCCCACCCCCGTCCCTTTCCCCAGCCCCAGCCTTTTGCCAAGAATAGCCTCCTTTGTGTTCGCTCTCCGAGATTGATTAGGATTCGTATTCTTTTTTAAAATCTTTTTTCTTCTTCCTGCCCGCCTCTGCAGCTTTGCCATATCAATCTGGAGGGGAAGACGTTCTATTCGAAGAAGGATAAGCCTCTGTGTAAAGGTCACGCCTTCTCTCCTCTTTGAGGAGCTCAGCTCCAGTGCTCGAGTGGCAGCGAGGGAGGACAGTCCAGCTCCATGGGAGAGAGAACACTTCACATAAATCCTTCAGCCCTTCACTTCTAAGGGCTATGATGCAGAAACACACAAAATGGGTTTACGAGTAACGGACCAGTGTTTGTTGTTTTGATGATGGGTAACCTAAGGCTACATGACCTCAAGGCTTCACAACTGACATAAACCTGCATTGTCATTAATTAGGGCTCATTCCAACAAGCGTCGGCTGTCGAAGGTCGATTTCAGTCGCTTCTTTTCATTTCCAGAGTCATTTCACCTCCGAACTTGGTTGGAGTGACTTTGATTATAGTGGTGTATGCCAGTTGTGGAGAAAGGCTTATGAAGGGGTCGCGTAGTCTTAGAAACACTGCTTTTCAGTAGAGCACTGCCAAAAATAACGTCTCCCACCTGGTGTAACGTTACTACTGGGGAGAAAACCTCGTCTGCAATTCTTCTTTTTTTTTTCAAGAGTGAAATATTTTGCAACGTGACAATATTCACACAACGTGGGGAATCGCTTTAAAATAAATAAATAAAATAAAGAAACGGATAAATAAATAAAGTGCAAGGTTTTCTCACAATGTCGCTGTTGTAACGAAACCTTGTTTCTCCAAAATGCTGTCTTTGATCGTAGAAAGTTTGAAAAAAAACAAAAAAAACTTTAACTGGCCTGTGTGTATTGGTCCACTTGTCATAAGCTGTTAAGATAATGTAAAGGAAACGTCTCTTTTTTTATATGGTGCTAAAACCAAAATCAACCAAAATCATGGCCGTATTAAAAAAAACATATTTTTTTTACAATTTTTGTGCAAATTTTTTTTTTACATTTTTACAGCTTCTGACATTGGCATCGTCAATTTCACGATCGATGGAGCAGAAACGGTTCTAAATGACTGAGGAAGTCGATTTTTTTTTCATTAACCTCCATTATTAGTTGAAGGTTTCGTGTTCGTCTTGTAAAGTCGCCACTTTGGAGATACGAGGTTTTTGTCGGGCGATACGGGACAAGGTTTTCTTACAACGGTGACATTTCCAGCTGTTCTACCCACACGTGGTCGAGGGACGTCGGCCATGTGGCAGGTGAAACTGCTATACGTGCCCTCGCTCTCCACTCTGGCGGCACAGATGAACTGAAGGGCACTTTTCCTCACGTGGGTTAAGCCTGATCTTGGCTTCCATTGGAGGACCCCAACCACCACAACCACCACCCTCACCCCACCGCCTCAAAGGTGTGATTTGTTCCAAGATGGGGCCAAATCTTTGAAAAAAAAAAACCTTTAGTGTATATCTAGCAGGCTAAAAAACACTGCACTGTGCCATTACATGCTTCTACATCTTAATTCTTTTTCCCCAGAGAGGACCGTCTTTCTCGAACTGAACCCCCTTCTTTAGACTCCCCTCATTCCGCGGCACAAGTGGCCACTTCCTGGTGCCAAAGGCAGATCATGCAGCCGTACAGTGCGTGAGTAGAGTGAGCTTGGCCAGCGCCTGCATAATCCAGCTCGAGTTCTAGGACACTTGTACTGTATGTATGGAAAACTGGCCATAAGACTGTGATTTACTCAGTTGCTACTATAGCACTGCGATCCAACCCCCCAGACGGAGCACAGACCTAGTTTCCCCGCTGCCTGATTCGCTGTGCCGGGGTACTTAAGGTAATGGCAAACCACTGAGGAAGAAAAGAGCCCCTGGCAGCAGAACAGCAGTGCATTAGCACTGATTGCGACCATTTCATATTGACCCGACCAATGATCTTTACGTGCCTCCAATACCGAGCGCGCCACATCTATCTGCTCTAATCTGACAGGTAGCTCTAATTAAGAAAAGGCTTAGGGTCTTTGTGCGCTCAGCGGGGTCGGTGCTGGCACGTTGCTGCTTCATACTTAATCGAAAGCTTTTTCTGGCCAAACAGTGTGTTTTCGCAATGTCGCACCCGTGAAAGGACATTACACTAAACGCAAACGTGTGTCTGTGCAGCAGCTAGAATCTTAAGGGTTTCGGTCCCACGTGATGTTTAAAACAAGTACTTGGAGTAGTTCAGCCATAACATTAACACCACTGACTGATAAAGCGAAGAACATTGACTAATCGGCATCCAAAGCTCATTGTGGGGAGTGAAGGCTAGCCAGTCTGGTCTGATCCCACAGAAGAGCTACTGTGGTGTATAAAGTGATGCTGACTCTGATAGAAAGGGGCCAGAACACACAGTGCAGCACAGTCAGAGCTGTTTCAGCAGCAGGAGGGACACACTCAGTATTAGGCAGGTGGTGTTAATGTTATGGCTGGTTGGTGTACATTGATGAAACATCACTCTGACACTCTGATGAAAATGATCATGTGCTGGGCTACACAAGTATTCATCAGAACGCTCACCTGGGACCGTGATTGGTCTGGGTGCTCACAGTACACAGTCAAAAGCACTGATTGGTTCGATGCTCATTTGCATATTGCAATCGCAGTAACAAAAACAATGTAGTGTTTTTCTGTTAAAATGCGGATATATCGTGCAGCACTTCTGCAGAGGGAGGAGCAACGGGCAGTACAGAAAGGCTTCAGGCCTAAAATTGAATACCACTGTGCCACAAGGTTGCAGCAGCAGAGTCTGGCTTCTAACGCCCGTTGTGCCTACTGATAATGGGCACCATGACTTGCAAAATCAGTCACGTTTTAAAAAATCCCTTCAACTTTGCTTCAACTCTTTTCGTCCTTAAACGTTTGGTCCTAAACTTGTGTTCGTGGGCCATTAGGCTTGTGCTCCACCTGTGGCTGCTTTTTCCTTTGATGAGAATCATTAGCAATCAGATAGCATGTAGCACACGCGCCACGTCCAGAATATCAATGAAATCCTTCCCTGAGATCTGAGATGCCTCCAACTTTAGCAAGCAACCAAACACTCCATCGCTCATAAGTGAGACAGGCTGCAGTACGTCTGTTTTTTGTGCCTTCTGTGTGTTGTATTGAAAATGTTTCCCGTATTAAGTGCCTTTTTAATAGCTTTGCAAAACTTTATCATGATGCATCTTATTCTTAATGAAAACTGCTGTATTCTCGATCGTTTTCCACTATAGAAATGTGTTGTTTTTTGTGTGCAAAAGTCATATATAGATGTTATTGTTGAACATGTAATCCGTTCGGCAGGTATTGTTAATAAAAATGTTTAAAAAAGTCCGTATTTATGGTCTGTTACTATAAATAAGGTCTTTAGAAAGCGATTTTTCACAGAAACACTGCAGCAACATTGAAAAGAGTAAATGATGAAGACAAAAAAAATAAGTAAAATCCAAAATAACATTTAAATAAATTTTTTTACATATTTAAAAGAGTAAATGGAGTCGATTGTGAGTGAAGTGGGGGGTTATTACTAGTCCGTTGTCCCATGAAACTTATTAATTTTATATGCTCCATTAATCCCCAAGGGTAAATACTTACGCATTTTACCCACCTGAGTGAACACACCCATTTTCTGCTGGTTCAGGGAACCAAACCATCGACCCCGTGCTCACGAAACCCACTTCTTTAACATTTAAGCTTCAAACAAAAGTCATGGCTGTCGGAGCAAAACTCTCCATTTTTATCCTTTTTACAGAATTTGAAAAAACTGTTGACATTCACATGGTCAAAATTTCATGATGGAGTAGAAATGGTTCTACGGTACGTTTTACATTCACCCTAATAAGCGTTGACTGTTTCGTGCTTATCTTGTAAAGTTGCCATTTTGGAGATCCAAGGTCTGATGGCAACACTTTTTTTTTTTTTTACTGTGGCGACATTTCCAGCTGATGCACCCACACGTGATGGAGGGAAGTCGGCCTTGTGGCAGAGGAAACCGGAGCAGAACCTCGCACTCGACTCATCACTGCTGGAAATGACTGGAGTGTTTATGACCTGAAGGCCTGTTTCCTTCACTAGGTTAAGCCTGACCTTGGACTAAACTCCAGCGGAGGACTTGAGCTTCCCACGTCTACAGCGCCATGGCTGAGCCTCACCATGAGGGAAGCACCTTCGTGATCACGGCAGGTCGGTACAATAAGACCCAACTCCTCTTTTAACAATATATAATTTATTTACATCCATTTCAGGTTGAATTACTATACATACCTTTCTGAAATTTCATAGATATATATACATAAGGCCAAGTAAATACTTGAAAGCACTTAGAAACGAATTTCCAAAATTCTACCCACAAATCCATATCATTGTCCAAAAGTAGAGAAAACCCTTTTTTCACGGGGGCTTCCTGTTAGCACGAAGTCATCGACGACAATTTACATTGACGAGGAAAACAAAAGGTACAAAAAAAAAAAAAAAGGTTCAAAATATGATCTTAAAAAAAGGAATTGTACAATTGCATAAGCGCTGTGGCGTGTTAAATACAGCATTTTGACTTGCAGAAAGGCAAGGAACGTAGAATTAACGAATCGAAAGAACATTCACGGGTACACAATTCTACTGTTTTCTGTTGGAAAATAAAGTCGAGATCGGTAAAAGCAAGTACACTCGCACACGCACACACATTCTTTACAGAACAGCTATGGATGAGGCCGACTCAATGTACAGTAATATTGGCTTTTCTTCTCATGGACGCGTCTTTGATTTTATTGGGGCACGTGGCGTCCAGGGTTGGTTTTTTTCCCCCTTTTGCTTTTTTTATAACGTATTTATATTGGGGTTTGGTGAAATGTACGTTATGGCGGAAAGATGTCGACACTTAAGTGCCAGATCAGGCCTTTGGGTGAGGGGCGGCCTGAGGGGCGGGTACTGGCTGCTGTTGCTCTGATGGTCCTAATATATGCCAGCGTTCAGGCCCTTCCCCTCATCTACGGTCTTATGGCGGAGATGAGCTCGCTCGTTTCGGTCTTGGGGAGGACGCTACTCTAAATTTTGAAGCATGTCTGTTCGTTAAACCCCGCCCAGCTCACAAACGGCATCAGGACGGAACGGAAAATGGTGTACAAGCGTTTGGCCTGACCTGCCAACACTGAAATCCTTTAACGCTGTAATCAATGAACGATAAGCCAACACTTCACAGGATATACTCCGACAAATGTAACGCCTGTTTTTTTTTTTCTTTTTTTTCAGTTTTTCTTTCTTTTTCAGCTCAATATTAAAATATCATTTACATTTACTTACAAAGTGCTATATAATAAATATTTAAACCGCGTTACCAGTGAAATGTTCAATATTAAAAGGCTGCACAATTTCAAATTTACATTTCAAAATCAAATTCGGAACATAAACCGACTTCTGTTATTTGTAGGTTGACCGTGACTTTTTTTGGGAGGGAGGATGTTTGCGCAGATAACCAGAGGACGATGAGATGCTGGGGATGTTTGAGACGATGCCAACAAAAATGAGTCTCAAATGGCTCTTAAACTTTGGTTACCGATTTCCAGAAATGTTACGTGTGGTGCCGGCGTCACGACTGGAATAGAAAAGGTTTATATACAACGTGGACTTCACAGACGAAAGTAACGTGAACGAAACGTCGGAAAGCGACGTAATCAGGACAGTGAAACTGAGAAACCAGGTCAAAAGCATAAGGCTCCAAATCCACAAAGCTCGAAACCTTTTATTATACATACATGTCGGGTTGTTAGTGGAGTGAACTATGGCCGTTCCTTCAACGTCCAACCGGCAGCTGTAACTTTCCAGCGACTGCAAATTAAAAAACCTTCACATTCAAAATAACTGACAATCATGAAACTGTCCTGCGCACATTCGTGGGGTCAGTTACATCAGCGGAGGAGAAATGACGAGGAGGCTAAAGTTAAGCCACCTCACGCTCCTCGTTTCGTGGCTTAATGTGGCTGCGTGATACAGATAGGCCCATTCTGAATTCGGGAAGGCTTTACAGACAGCCAGTGTTCATGACTCGCAAACATTTATGTATTTGTTGTTATTTTTGTTCATTTCACCCCAATTCTTTAGATTTTCTCCCCTAATTTAGTCGGACAATACCACCAGCACTGGGAGGGTGAAGCTCCACCCACCGCCTTCTTTGCAAATGCTATTATCACAACTTTATTGGACAGTGTGACACGCTTTGAGGAGAGAGCTGACTGCCAATTTTGCTGTGGGAGACAACAATTACCGCGGAGTGACTGCGGGAGAGGGAGGGCCGTCCTTCCCACCCGGAGAGCGAGGGCGATTGTGCTCTCTTGGACTCCCACCTATGGGTTGGCTGTAACACCATCAGGGCTGAACCCGTTACCGTCTGTACATAAACATTTTTAAAGGCCAAGAAGCTCCACTCGTCACAATGGCTACGTTACGCAATTGTAAGAGTTTTTCTGAGCGATTCTTAATGGATAAGCCTGTAAATTTTTATCAGTTTATTTAAGTACTTTACTTTCTGCGAAGTGCCGAACACCTTTTGCTAATAGAAAGAATTCCTGTTTCAACCTTGCACTTGCCATTTTGTCCCCACACTTTATCAGTTTTAGAGGCACGTTTACTCGAACAGGCTCTAATTCCTGGCCTACAGTTGGTGAGGGAGGCCAATTTAGCGTTTTTTTTCTAAGGACTTTTATACAAATGAGCATGTTTACACTGAAGCTTTGAAGTTCTGCAAGTCTTGTTCTCGTCCTTTCTGTGTGAAAGCCGCTTTCCTCCAGATGCAAAAAGTTGGTCGGAATTCTCTCCCCCTCTGCTTCTGGCGAGTGATGTCATCATTTTTATGTTGAAACTGCTTTTTGCTGTGAAAATGACCGATTTAAGCTGCATTTACATGACCACCCTTGTTGCTCCAGCCAATTGTTTTTGGCTCACATCTGATCTTTTCACCCCTTCATGGTGAACGAACCTGTGGCCTGAAATGCCACATGCACATGTCCTGATCTGTAACATGACATGAACGATTCACGTGCATCATAATTTGCAGCCCAAACTTTCACGTCAAAGGCGTTCAGCTCTGAACAGCTCCCAGTTGCTCATGATTAGGGGAGCATCTGGGAAAATGCCAAACAGGTTAAAGCCTCTGCAGGAACCTTGAGTTAACCACCCCTGCTACGCTGTAAACATGGGATGGCCAAGTCCAGTCCTAGAGGTTCCGCCACCCTAGCGAGTTCACATGCAACACACCTTGAACAGACGCCCCTGTGGGCCTTTATTACCTGGATCAGGTGCGGTCGGGCTGGAGCTAAACTCTGCTGGGTGGTAGATCTCCGGGACCTTACCTGGTGTAATATGTCCATGCATAGTATGAAAAAAGCTTAAAATCACATGGCTGGACGTGGAGCAGTGGGCAGCTATCAGCAGTGCTTGGGGGGCAGTGTAGCAGGACGGTACCTTGCTCAAGGGCACGTCAGTGGTACCTGGGCCTGGACTTGAACCTGCAACCTTCAGATCACATGGGCAAGTCTCTAAACACTAGGTTACCTTGCAGTTTGAGAAGATCAGATGTAGTTTGTGCCACAAGTTGAACTATTTCAAGATGATTTTTTAGAAAATAAGTTATTTCCTCATCATCATAAAACTTCGAGTGCTCTGGTGGAAACAGGCTTTCGCTTTGTTGGACCGGTGTTTAGCCAAACTGTGACACTAGTCATGATGGCTGTAAGAACATTCCCACAGGCCTTAAACAGCCTCAGGTCTTGGAGTAGGTGCTTCATTATAATCGTCATATTAACTTTTCCATTTTATGAAGGAAACTCCCACTTATGCATATGCAATGAGGCAAAATAGCGGTGACTGCCCGTTTAGTCGTATGGCTTCTAAAGGTTCGCTGCAGCTATACAGCAAATCACCGTCGCTTTCTTAACTGCAAACGTTCAAACTGCCCCGTAGTCATGAGCACTGGAAACATGCCTTATCACACCGATCCAGAATGCCCTAAAGCCACAGTGGGTTTTGATGCACACTATGCAAATGCAGTCGTCTGTTTGGAAAAATCCAATCTGATTCGTAAAATAAGAGTAAGAATGACGGTGAAACGTCTGATAGTATTGCATCTTACACTAAAGAGCGTTTTCTACTGCAGTGTCTGAACTTGTGATATTATCGGAGCCTTCACATGAGGCTGACATCTTAAAGGCAAGTCCTGGGAGCCCACAGTCCTAACAGAAGGAGACGTGTTCCCGACCCTTGCGCCCAGCAGCACTCACTGCTTGGTTTGAAACAAAAAGTCCCTGAAAAACATTTCTGCTCTTCTTCTGGTCTCCGAACATCCCGCGTACGTTAGCCGGACGTTATGTAGCATCGTTGCATTTGGGAATTTCCGAATATGGCTTTCAATGGCGTTGCCGCGGCGTCACGGGGGTCGGAACGAAAGTCGCGTCCTTTCGTCCGATGGTTTTGGCCTATTTAAAGGTACGTTTAACGTTACTGCGTGCAGCCACTGGCCCTTTCCCCACCCCTTGGTACTTAGGCTACGCCAATGGAACTTTTTTTTGTTGTTTTTTTCTTGAAGAAATTTTTTCTTACTGTAGTGTTAATGTCCGTAAATGCTCTGAGGTAATGTGAGGCCTCATGAAATCATCAGTATACAGTATGCGTTTGCATATTGCTAAATGCCATGTCGCACATTTACAGAGTCTGAATGAGTATCCCGAAGATACGGCATGCTTAGCCTCCATCCTTCCGCTCTCGTCCACTATCGGCTTTTCAGGATCGAGTAGAAAATCGGATAGAAATGTGCCCGACACTACAGTGAGTAAAAAGTACTTATTGGTCAAATGTGATTACAGATGGACGGTGTTTTTGACTATACATCGTTTCCGGACAGAAACGTGCTGTGTGTGCGCGTGTGTGAGTGGGGAGCATTGTTAATCACAGCGCACCCATATGGCCCTGCATGGTGGGCAAACCCTGTTCTCAGATTAGTCCATTTTTCAATCAACGGAGGGCAACGTGTTCCCCCACCATTCAGAAAGCCTAACTGTCTGACTGTCTCTGTCTGTCTGTCTGTGTGTGTGTGTGTGTGTGTGTGTGTGTGTGTTAGCACTCCCCATCAGAAACAAGGAATATCATGGCCTCCTGTTTGCCGATCTCGGCCATGACGGCGGCCAGCTGGTTGAGGTTTCCGCTGTGGAAATGCTGGGCTTCCCATAGGTCCAGGATCACCGACGTGGGGCTCGCTTTGGATGCAAAGAAGTTCATGTGCCTGACAACGAGAAGACACAGGGACAAAGTTAGAGATTCACACACTTTCTCTCTAGCACTGACTGTTCCTTATGCTGGAAATTGACCTCAGCTTTTAAAATAGTAAGAGGCCCCAAAATAGTAACACTGCTTAATACGGCATTTGCAAAATTAAGTAGAAGAGAAATACCGTTTGGTTTTCTTTGGATGACTACAATACACCGATCAGCCATAACATTAACACCACCTGCCTAATACTGAGTGTGTTCCTCCTGCTGCTGGAACAGCATCAGTCAGCATCACTTTTTTAACCACAGTAGCTGTGGTACCAGATGGGCTACCCTTCACTCCCCGCATCCATCAACGAGCCTTGGGTGCCCATGACACTGTCACCAATTCACCAGTTCTCCTTCCTTGGATCACTGTTGGTAGGTACTAACTACTGCACACCTGGAACACTCCACAAGACCTGCCGTTCTGGAGACGCTCGGACTCGTCTGATCACAATAAGACCCTTGTTAAAGCAGCTCAGACCCTTACGCTCCTGCTTCCAGCACATCAACTGTAAGAACTGACTGTTCAGTTGCTGCCTAATATATCCCACCCCCCCTGACAGGTGAGATTGTAATGCAATAACTAGTCAATGTTGTTCACTTTACCTGTCAGTGCTGTTAATGTTATTATGCATGTGGGGAGTGAGGACTAGCCTGTCTGGTCGGATCCCACAGAAGAGCTACTGTGGTGTAAAAAGTGATGCTGGCCGCAGCGTGAGGAACTTACTAAATATGAGTCAGTCTTAATGATATGGCTGATCGATGTCTAATAGTATTCACTGTACTCAGAGCTGAGGGGACGTTCCTTCCCACACAGTTTTTGAGTTCCAGCCAGCGTTGATGCATTGTGAGTGTCACTGAATAAGCTTAGCTTTGTTGTAACTGTGATAGTCCCGTGTGACCTTCACTGTTCTTCAGCATAAAAGCTCTAAAGCAGGACAAGCTCACACGAAAGCCCACTGCAAGTAACACACACAAAACTGATCACACAGTGCAGTAATACGTCTGTTATTCACAATTAACGGACTGTGGATACAGCAGCGTGTGGGAGTCTGGCACCAACTGAATGGAGAACATTTTGTTTGCACAGTTCTAGACTCGGTTTACAGTCACTCAGCGTTCACATCTCCAGAATAATCATCATCCTAAATTATTCACAGACACCCACCCCACCCCACCCCCAAGAAGATTGGAGCCAAACATGAAGCAAGGCCACCAATCCCAGTGCCGCGGAGCTAAAGAGGTGGGTTCTGGAGCAGTGGAACGGCATTCTCTGTAGTGATGGAGAAGAGTGGCACTGCCAATAGAATAAAACCCTCTGAAGCCTCTACTCAAAACTCAAAGCCACCAAGCTGCGTTCCCTTGAGTGGTGGAGCTCCATCCAGTACCTCTGGAATAGCGTTTGTGATCCAGAACTTGCGTCAACATCCGTATCCGACCTCACTAATGTCCTCATGGCTGCAATCAAATCCTCACAGCTGTGTTCCACCATCTAGACATCCTAGTAGAGTAGATGCAGTTACTGCAGCAAAGGGTCCTCCCCCATTAACACCCTTCATTCCAGCAGGGACTGGTGTCCGCACACTTTGGGTGATGCGGTGTAGATTCATGCTTTAAAATAACCTCCATCGGCTGCAGGCTGTTCGTTTGATGAATAGTTTACAGCGAGCCACTCGGTTCATTGCGCCGCTGATATTCAGGTTGCCTGTGACCTTTTCCCATTGACCAGCAGAACCTTTCGGATCAAAGCTGATCAATAACAACAAAGCGCCAGCTCTTGTCGGCCGCATGGCCTGTGCTGGAGGATGGCATCTCCAACAGCAAGCTGGAGTGGCTGCTTCGATCTAACGGCCTTTTTCTGTTCTTCAAATGCCCAGAGGCTCTGAGCGTGGTTCTGTACATGCATTTTATCTCGAGTGGAAAATGGCATAGAGCTTTAGGGGGCGGGGGTTCCAGGAAGGCAAAGGTGGACTCTCTGTTAGAAGGTCAGGGGTGGGTGGTCACTACATGCATTTATTTGCTTCCATGTACTTTGGTAAAATACTCTTACAGTTTTACTGTTTACTGTAGTGTTTCTGCGAGGAAAGTCATGGGGGGAGGGGGAGGCTCAACGTAATGTGGGGTATAATGTGTTGCATACTTTTCTAGAGTAAAACAGGACTAAAAAAAAAATTCTAGCAGCAGGACCGGTGAATTTTTAACAGCAATTAGACAGATATTTCTTACAAATGTCCCTAATTATGTTGTCTTAAATTCTACCCACTAGCTAGGACACAGCTGACCACACAGTGCCACCTGGGCGTATGCGGGCAAAAGCTCTTAGAAGTGGGAAGGCAGATGAAGCTCCACTGCCATGTCATGTTATGTTTTTTCTTTGAGCTGAGTCTCAATCAACTTGTGTTCTGGACTTTTATTGGGTGTAGCTCACCAGGAAATGACCCAGACATGTAACAGGCTAGAAATCTGGTGTCTAGTCAATGTAGTGTTTGCACAAAGCAAATGATCACTGATCAAATGTAGAATCTCACCCGATCGACCTGTCGCCGACTCATAAACGGCCTTAGTATCAGCCAAACATGACCCAAGGCCACCAAGCCCAATGCCAAGGAGCCAAAGGGGTGGGCTCTGGAGCAGTGGAACAGTGTTCTCTTGAGTGATGGGGCTCCATCCAGTCCCTCTGGAGTAGCGTTTGTGATCCAGAACTAATGGTGTAACCAATGGGGTGAGTTGGAACATCTGCACTCGTTCTGCTTTCGGCTGAACTGTCCATGAATGGTGCTGGGATCGTGTAGCAGAGAGGTGTAGGTTGCTTGTATAAAAAGCTCTCTTTGGGGCTGTAGCATTTTATTTTGGACCAAAAGGATTCGTTTGTCTATGTGAAGCTGAGGAATTATTTGTCATTGTGAACACAGCACATGAAATGTGACCTCTGGATTTAATCTGTATAGGAGCAGTGGGCAGCTGACGTGGGGAGCAGCGCTTGGGGACGGTACCTTGCTCACAGGTACCTCAGTGGTACTTGTACTGGTCTGGGATTTGAACCAGCGACCTTCAGTTCAGAGGGGCAACTCCCTCCCGTTACACAGCCACTGCCCCATAAAAATGCTGCCGAGATTCCCACATTTGGGAATTCACAAGGGTCAGAACCGAAGCGCAATGGCTGTGCCTCATTTGGGGCGAAGCACCTTCATGATCATGGCATTGCCCTTGCCAGGTAAGTATCTTTTGTAGCTGAAACTTTTTCTAGGTCTTCCCTCAAGTGCTTTATTGTACTGAGTGAACACCTTTGCTTGAGTATGGATTAGGCTACTTTTCCGGCCCCTGTGGAAGAGTTTTATATGCTAAGGGAAACAGTTATTTCCAAATGCGTCTAAATTCCCACCATTTCCTCCATGGACCAAATGAAAATGGATTGTTTTGGGCCCGTGCGCTAATTGAACCTGAGCCTCAGCACTTCAGATTGTAATTAATTGGACCAAGCAAAGCTTATTGGACAAATGAAGTCTACCCATTATGTTTCATTACCTAGAGGAAGTTAAATAGGAGCATAATTAAATCACAGCCTTGTAATTTCCTGTTGCCCGGCTTGTGTTCGATAAGCAGCTCAGGGCAGCGTGGGGAGGAAACCGCCCAGGTGGAAGAGCCGATAACATGCTCCTGATCTACAGCCGTCGGCCACTGTCTGTACTCAGCTAAAGGTGAATCGTAGCCTTTCGCCCCAAAAATCCAGCGCACAGAGATGATTGCTTTTGAACTTGGATTGTTGTAACTATTCTAAAACGGAAAGTGTACAGTCTGTAAGCCCCTCTGGGCCAGTACAAGTTTCACTCCACACTCTTGTAACCAGAAAACATCCTTTTTATCAAGTTTATGTTCAAAAATAGTAGTTAATGAATCATTTATAGCCGGTACTGGATCATTCGCCTTAAAGAAATAGTTCAGCCAAAAAACAAATGTGCACTTTTTACCCCCAAATATAGTTGACTAGCCAATACATGCTCTTTTTTTTTTTTAAGAGCTGAAGCTAAAAGGCTAATGTTGCTAACAAATAGTAGGAGTCAGTAGTCACCCAAATAGCCCTAATCATAAAAATGCACAATCCAGAATTTCTCCCAGCCTGCTCAAAATGCCACCAAGTGAATTTGGGAATGCCAGCTCTGGTGTTGCCTGAAACTCTTTTGATTGTTTTTATAGCTCACAGTAAGCCATAGTGTGTCCTAAACCATATCCACAAGTCTGCTTCCCCTTAATGAAGAGCTGGATACATTTTAAGCTAAGTGAAATTAGTTCAATTAAAATTTTGTTGTTTTTTAGTTTAATTTTTTTCTTTTTTTAACAGTTAATTTGTTTTTTTTGTTTTTTTTAAATGGATGACTTGAGTTTGTTGTATGTATTAGCAATGCCAGCCTTGCAGTTGCAAGATACAATGCAAACCCCATTTTTGGAAAAGTTGGAACGATTTGTAAAATGCAACAGGATCAAAAGTTTGTGATTTTGTAAATTCTCTTAAACATTTATTTCACTTACAAAAATATAAAGAAAACATGTCCAATGTTTTAACAGAACAATTTTAATGTATTTTGTGAACATAAACACATCTAGAAATGCACTTAAAAACAGCTGGAGTATTTAATACTGTGTCGCATCAACTTTCCTTTCATTTATACTGTTAAATCGCTTGGGAACAGAGGAGACAAACAGCTGCAGCTTTTACTAGTGGCATTTTATCCAATTCTTGCCTGATACAAGACCTCAGCTGCTCAGCAGTCTGTGGTTGCCCTTGTCTGCTCATGTTATGTTGATGTTACTGTATGATCATTCAAGATGATAAGAATGAAATGTGTATATGTAATTACATCAATAATACTCCCCCAGGCATGAACTGTATCTGTAGCTATAGAACGACTGAACTCTTTAGTGAGCAGAAAGTAGAGTTACCTCTCGAGCTTGAGTCTCTGGGCCAGCAGCCTCCAGTCAGCTCCGTTGGGGCAGGGAGCGTCCAGACTGCTGCAGATTTTCTGTCGGATGAGGTACGGGATCTGAAAGGCGCTGGGGCCCGCCAAGGCTGGGGTGCTGTTGTCCACCAGCAGGAAATCACTGTCCAGTGGTCTGTTATCCTGCAGGGAAACCAACGTACAGTCAGTTTATGATGAGGCCTTAGAGCTGAGGATGGGCAATGTTATCAGTACTGTGATAAGAGAAGTAACGATTAGGAATGTCCTGATCCGATCTCTCAGTTTTAACTGATTGGGATCGGACTTGAGCCTGATCATTTGTTTTATGTCAGCAGAGCACAATTTGTCAGCAGAGTGAACATGTTTCAAATTGGAAAACGAAGTAAACCAACAGCCACGAGTAATGAATGTCTGCAACGCGAGCGTTTGGCCAGCGCTGGTAACAGAGCTGCATTCAATACTTCCAATCTGATACGACGCCCGGAACCATAAACAGACGGAACGCAGCGAGTTCACTCAGGCAAAGGCTGCACGAAGCAACGCACGCAGGAGTAAACTTTTACAGAAGAGAAATTTCCTCGAGAGAGCAACACACTCGCAACACGTGTGGTAGAGAAAACAAGTTTAGTTTTATTTTTGGAGCCACAATTCACCCAACAATGCTAAATTTCGCATATTGCCCTGTAGCCTCAGTCTACTCTGGATTCACTCTAGGACCGGAGTTGCCCCCCCCCTTTATCATTTTTGTTTCTTAGTTAGTGTTCGGTGTTCAGTATCAGCCCAAACCCAAAGCTCAGGTATCGGAGTTCAGTATCGGCCCAAACCCAAAGCTCAGGTATCGGATCGGTGCTCAGTATCGGCCCAAACCCAAAGCCCAGGTATCG
>JBBPDA010000030.1:3378015-3388744 GCA_037974385.1 Arnoldichthys spilopterus
TCTCTCCTCGCATTTTTTTGTTTCTCTCGCGCTCTCTCTCTCTCTCTCTCTCCTCGCAGTCTTTTCCCCTCTCTCTCTCTCTCTCTCTCTCTCTCTCTCTCTCTCCCTCTCCCTCTCCCTCTCCCTCTCCGGGCTCAAAGCAAACCTGATGTCTTCTGCTCCGGAGCAGTCGGGGCTGATTTGTTGTCTGGGAGCCTTGATCACCAGTCAGGTTTGCGTCGGGGCCGCTGAGGGCTCCTAATTCACGGGCTGAATCACTTCCGTAGCCCCTCCAGCCGCCGTGATTGCCCACCGCCGAGAGGGAAATTGCGCGGCCGACTGGCGCGGGGGGGGCCCTGATTACCTCTTAGCACACAGTTGAGCCATGTCAAAGCCGGGCCTCGTTAAAATGCGCCTCCACCCCCCCGTTCCCGCGACTCTAATAACAGCCCTTACCCCACCTACGGCACAGCCAATGAGAGAGCCCGGCCCGGGCTTCACACGAGCAAACTGACATTTTAATGTGAAGCCATAGGGGGAACAAAACAGAAGGGACCAGGTCTAATGGCTCCGTTTTGATCAAAAGCTATTCACGGTGCATTTTTTTTCCGTTTCGTAATTAATTTTTGTGCACAATGGCAGCAAATTGGCCATCGCTTCGGCGAAACGTGGCGCAATTTCGAACCCCGCCAAATTGCGCGGCGAGACGGCCCACCACTTATTTGCTATTTTTCTGCCCCTGTATGAGGGCCTCGCCGTGATTGACAGCACGAAAAGCAAACAATGGGGCCGGGATTTTTTACGCGCCCTCCGCCGAGGTTCCTGGCCAAAAAAAAAACCCCGTTCAATCAAATTCAATGGCCTAATCTAATCTCTCCATCGCGGGGGCCATAATTGTGTTCACTTTTTTCCGCGTTATTGTTTCTTGCTCGCCGCTAATAAGTTACAGCGCCCTGATTGCCCCGTTCGACAGATCCCGCGTTAAAAGAGCCGTCCCTCGTCCACGCAGATAGCTATCCCGTTTGAAAGTCGCGCAGCCGCCCTGTCCATCTCCTCGCCGCGTCCTAACTGCTCTGATAAACCGCAGATTAAACACTGAAGCTGAAATCCTTGAGTACGCCCCCCTCCCGGCAGGCCAGACCCCTTGATTTTCGGCCACTTTGCTCTGTTCCCAGTGACTGATTGACTGCCCTGATTAGCTGAGAGCATTACATGTCTTTATGCATGCTACCTTCGGTCTGGAGGAGTCCAGAGACCTCCTGCCGGAGCAAGGAACGGACAAGGGCTTCGCATATTAATAAAGGTCAACTGGCTTATCAAGCCAATTCGTTACCCACCTCCATGGCAAACCCACCTACTGTCCCCAAGCCCTGACTGTAGCTTGACGGAATTTCACAGACAATCACGTCTGTGTTGGGACAGTGGAGTGAATGGCGTAATGGTCTAGGGATATCTATACTGTTGCCCCCGATCAGCCATAACATTAACACCACCTGCCTAATACTGAGTGTGTCCCTCCTGCTGCTGGAGCAGCTCTGACTGTGGTGCACTGTGTGTTCTGACCCCTTTCTATCAGAGTCAGCATCACTTTTCCAGTGAGTCTTCAAGAACTGACTGTTCACTTGCTGCCTGATATATCCCACCCCCCTGCCAAGTGCCATTGTGATGGAATAACTAGAGAGTCAACGCTATTCACTTCACCTGTCGGTGGTGTTAATGTTATGGCTGATGGGTGTTCAGGGACCTACAGTGGGTGATTAGCGCGTTTGGTAGCGTTTATACGCAGTTAGCCTTCTGATTAGCTTGGTTAGCATTGGTTCCAGTTTCCAGCCATGTCATCCCCTCGAGCAGAACTGTCTATCAAGCCACGCTCAGTGAATTACTCTTGACTCGCGGGTCAAAACCCATCTCCAACTTTTGTGTAACTGCTGAAAAGGTGTTTGAAAGGGACAGGGCCCGAGGAGAGACGCACCGTAGACAATCACGGCCGCCGAGGAGCTTTTGCGGCGAGCCACAATGTTCTTGGCCACGCAGGTGTAGTTGCCGGTGTCGGCCAGCCGGGCTTGTTTGATGATGAGATTATGGTCCACTGTGATGAAGAAATTGGGGTCAGCCTTGGGGTCGATCAGCTCCTCGTTCTTCTGCCACTCCACCTGGAGATACACACATGCATGCACACACACACACACAAAAACACACACACACACATACACACACACACATACACACACAGGGACTGAAAAAAAGGCATTCACAGCCTTAATCTGACACCGCTGCAAAACTCAGGCCTCGCGTCTCTGGGACATTCTCAAGGCCGCCGCCGGGGTACAGGGGCTTAGACATCGGCAAGTTTCATTTTGCCGGGGGGGGGGGGGTTAGTGGTGGGAAGGGTGAGGATTAGCTCCTCTCGTTTTTTTCCTACCCACAGCTAAAGATTCGCCCGAAAAACAAAGCGCCGTCCCTCGTGGAAGCGTTTAAGAGATGGAATAATTACGGCGCAGCATTTGCTGTAGCACTGCGCTCGTCTCTGATTGGCCCTGTTTAATTTTAATAGAGTACAAAGGTATTAAGGCAGTGAGGTGGAAAAGTTTAAACGCACTTAGTCGAAAACTCATTCCCTGACACTTTCGGAAGAGGGACGACGAGAAAACGAGTCGGCCTGGAGGTACGTATTCCGGGCGACGGTCGCCGCGAGGCCGCCGAGGAACTGCTGTTGTTATTGGGCCCGGTCGGGGGCTCCGGTGGGCAGCGCTGAGCCAAAACAGCTGGCCATAGTCTGGTCCAGCCCTGCGTCCTCCGCAAACCCGCATGCATTATTAATGGGACGAGCGGAGCTGCCAACAGCAGAGGCTCGCCTCTCGTCCGTGTCCAGCTGACAGGACAGACGCGCGGCGGAATACTGCCAGGCTCATACGGACGTGGAGATAAATCAGCGAGCGGGATAATTAGCGGAGGACCTTGCGCATTAACGAGCGCTCTTATCTCACTCACCTCAGCCGTGGGTACGCCCTCTGGAGGGTGGCAGCGGAGTAGCACTTCCTGGTCCAGCGCCACCTCTTTACCCAGCGGCTCCTCTTCAAAGTTCTTCCTCAGATCTGCGCGACAAAAGCGTTAATTAACGCTGACCGCCGTGCGCGCGCCGCCCGCAAAGCTACTGGTTCTACTGGGGACTCTTCGTTAATTAAAAAGTTGATTTAAAAAGGGGGGGGGGTGTTAATCTCAAAAATGCACAAATCACCCACTGATAAAGCCGCCTGACCTTCAAATGACCTCGAAGATCGGCCATAACATTAAAACCACCTGCCTAATATTGAGTGGGCCCCGTTGGTGCCGCTGTTCTTACCCCAGTAGCTCATATGAGGGATCAAACCAGACGGGCTAGCCTTTACTCACAGACAGGAATCACTAAGCCTTTGGTGCCCATGACCCTGTCGCAGATTCGCCAGCTGTGCTTCCTTGGATCCCTTTTGGTGGGTACTAACTACTGCACACCTGGAACACTCCACAAGACCTACTGTTCTGGAGATGCTCTGACTCAGTCGTCTAGAACGTCAATAGAAGGTCGTTGTCAAAGTGGCTCGGATCCTTACGCTCCTGCTTCCAGGACATCGGCTTCAAGAACTGACTGTTCACTTGCTGCCTCATGTATCCCACCTCCCTGACAGGTGTAGCTCTGCATTTAAACCATCTGTGACATCTGTGAACATACACACTAGGAGCAGGAACAGTGGCCTTGCCTTACCCAAGCGTCATGAGTTTAGGGGGGGGGAGAGCGATGTTTGCTCATTTACCCCTACCTACATTTTCCTTGCTGGTCTCAGGGATTGAACCAGCAACCTTCTGGTCATCAGCTCTCTGCCCCCATTGGCTAGCACGTCATAGGAATACAGGGAGAGCTGTCTTACCTACCCAGACAAAGCACTTTCAGTCTCCTGGCCTTGGCTGTGTCATCTCTAGGGGTGTTTTCCTTAACATAGGGCCAACGCTTAGATGATGCCCCACCTGAAGCTGTTAAGAAATTGCCCGTTACATTAACAAATTTTTGGCCCCAAAGCGAAAGAAGCGGCTGAAAAACTGTTGGATTTGACCCATTTGCTAATGCGGCCCACTGATCATGTTAAATGAGTCGATGAACGTGAGACATGGCTGTAAATAAATGGTTAGTCGCAGCCGTGGCCCAGCTATTACAGTAAAGGAGACATTTCCCCAAGAACCAGGTGTGCTCTTGAGCTCGTGTTTGCTTGTTCAGGAGCTAAGAGCGTATGAGCAACCCAGAGCCCGGCGCTTATTTGGTGCTGCTTGGCTGAGTTAGAGAATGGCTGTCTGAAGCCCCAGGGCCAAGCATCAACTGAGAGCAATTGCATTATCCCACCCCCGCTTCTCCACACACACACACACACCACACACCACTCTACGATGGGGTATCCACACACGCCTCCAACCCGCAGGCTACTGAGACAAGTGTTGATGCGAGTCAGATTGCATTTGGTCCTCCAAATTACGTTACTGCTGATAAAGACGGTTTGAGTCATAGTGGCAATGGACGGTAAAATGCTTTCAAAACAATCTTTGCATAAATGTTTACGACTGGTGTAATGGAGGATGGCGTGAGCGAAGAGGCGCCTGTGGAGACAGCTGCCCTTGTCCGATATCCGTTTCCGCGTAGCGACGTGGCGGACGGCTAAAGATATGGATTTCCAAACTCGCCATAGAGTTTCAGCCATAACATTAACACCACTGACGGGTGAAGTGAGTAACACTCTCTAGTTATTTCATTCCAATGGCACCTGTCAGGGGGGTGGGATATACTAGGCAGCAGGTGAACAGTCAGTTCTTGAAGTCGATGAGCTGGAAGCAGGAATAAACGGGCGAGGAGATGTTCTAGACGACTCGTCCCGCTCGCAGGTAAGTGGAGTGGAGTGTTTATACCCCTGTGTTTGCTCTGGTTGGTTGTCTGGTCTCTGTCGCACTCCTACTGGTCCCCTAAGATGTACGCGCTGGTTTTACTTCTGCTCGTCCTTGTGTTGCGTTTGCTGCTCTCTGTTCTCTTCTGTTCTGTGTTAGTTTGATTTATCGAAATCCGTTAAATCTGTTAATCACTAAAGCTCGCAATTACTCTCCCAAAGCCCCGAACCTGACAGCACGTATAACAGGGAATGCAATAAGATGTAAAATATGAACGAAAATGAAAGAGAATCGAAAATGTTACGAGGGGAAAAGGGAGAAAAAATAAATAAATGGAAAAATATTAAAAATGAAGGAAAAATGTGTAATAAAAAATAATATCAATAAAAATAAAGAATGAGGGTTAACGTGCAATAAAGATAAAAAAAGATGTCCTCCAGGGATGAAGGGTGTCACTAGTGTTATGAGGGAAATATATAAATATATATATATATATATATATATAAAAAAGAAAAGATGATAATAAAAGTAAAGAACGGGGGTAAACAAGCTACAAATGTGCAATAAAGTTAAAAGAGACGTCCTCCAGAGATGAAGGGTGTCACGGACGTTGTGAGGGGGAAATAAAAGAACAAAAAAAAGAGATTAAATAATAATAAAAGTTAAAGAAGAGGGGTAATCAAGCTCAAACTGTGCAGTAAAGTTAAAAAAAATATGTTCTCCAGAAATGATGGGTGTCACAAATGTTATGAGGGGAAAAAGAGAAGAAAAAATGAAAAAATGTCAATAAAAGTCAAGAGCGGGTGGTAAACACGCTTAAAATGTGTGTTAACATGAGGGGTGGTGGCGGTAACGACACATCTACAATTCGAATGATGCCCCCTGAACATTTTGAAGCAGGCAACATCTGGCTCTGTCTGAACATCTGACTGAACGACTTTCACTTGTGGTGCAGTGAAACCTGGACCATGGATTTGTGGACTTTGTCCACCTCGGCTTAGCGTGATGCTATCCAGCAGGGCTGTAACACCACTGAGCCCTTAGTGTTCTCCTCCAAGCGCGATGAGCTGTCCGCTCGGTCCAGACGTGGAGCTAACCCTCTGACCATTGGTGGTATTGTGTGACTGGGGTGGTCCTAGCTATTGGGTGAAACTGGGGAGAAAACTGTGGGCGCTGGAAGAGCGCTAAAGCGCTAACAGTGACGGCTGGCTTTGCGGAAATGCTCCTGCGTGGGGAGGCGGCGGAGCAACTAGTGGCTAACTGGCTGCTTTCTATGAAGACATCACTGCTCATCACTTCGCTCCGTTGAAAAAAGAGAAAAAGCTCATGTCATGGCTGTCCATAGCAATCAGGCCGCACCAAACAGCGAGCGCTAAAGAGGCTCCAGCGTGTTGGATTTAATTAAGCTGGATTTAACGGGTCTGGGCAGCACTGCGGGCAGCGCGGTCGTGGGAGGTATGTGGGGAAAAAAAAAAAAAAAACCTCCGCCATTGTCCTCATCCAACGTTTCCGTGACTTGTGTCTGCGGGGGGTGAGGTGGGTGGGTGGGGGTCCGTTCCTTTCAGCGGTTCCGTGTGATGTGGCGGTTCTAAACGGCGCATGTTTATGAGCGGATTAATAGAGGGGAGGTCGTTGGAAAGAGAGAGAGAGAGAGAGAGAGAGAGAGAGAGAGAGAGAGAAATCACAGCCACTTAATGGCTTCTCTTCCTCGGATCTGAGGCCCGGGTGGGGAGCGATAGCCCCCTTTTGTTCTGTCGGAGATGCATCGTAAATCCGCGCTGATTGCCAGGCGCTTTCATCATTGTTTTGGGCTAAAAAAAAAAAAAAAAAAAAAAAGTCGGAAGGGATCGCGTCTGCGTCGGGGCCTAAAAGCGGGGGCTCTGTTTCCGGGACGATACTCATGCCGAACAGAGGGGCCGTGGGGCCTCCAGGAGCCTAATCGCGTTATCACACTGCTAGACGTGGAAAGCTGTGCGGCCTCTCGAGGCAATTACCGCGTGTTACGTCGCAGATTAGCGGATTCCCATGCCCGCGGCGCGCTTTTGATCAAACCTCCCAATCAAAGACGTTAAATAAGTCATACGGACCCGTCCGAATCCCCGGCCTCGGGGAACGCGCAGCTCAAGCGCTCGGAACGATTGGACTTAAACGCAATTTGGAAATCATTTTTACTCGAGAGCGTATCAGCCACGGGATTGGACGGCTCAGATCTTCGACTCTGCAGAGCACACTCGAGCCCAAGCCTTGTCGAGTTCGGGGCGTTTTTCCTCTGGACACACTGTGAGAACACGGCCAACCCCACTGCACCCCCCCCCCACCCCCCACCCCCACCCCACCCCAATCCTCCACACTCGTGCCCCAGATTTCGAGCAGTTGGCTGCTCCAGGAGTGCGAGCAGAACTCACAGGCGATTCGCACGTAAGCTTTCTGGCTCTTCTGGGTTCCTGTAGTGCTCCAGGCCACACACTGACACCAGTAATCCTCCAGGCCGAAGATTTTCTCCACCTGCTGCCTGGAGATGTCAATCTTCACCTGCATCACGGGGAGGCCTGCAGAAGAGAGCAGAAGATACACATAAACATGTTAAACCCTTGGATGCCGAGGCAGGAAGGCAGCGTCGGGCCACTAACTCCCATTTGGACACAATTCCAAAAAGCCGGGACGCTGTGTAAAATGGAAATAAAAACAGAGTGAAATGGTTTGCAAATCTCATGAACTGATATTTTATTCAAAATAGAACATGTGACTATGTGAAACGTACCATTTTCATTTAAATTTAGAATTAAAACATCTCAAAAAGTTGAGACAGGACCCAGTTTACCACTGTGTATCATCTCCTCTTCTTTTACCAACGGTCTGTACAGGTTTGGGAACTGAGGAGACCAGCTGTTGGAGAGGAATGAAATATGCAAGACTTTCCCTGAAAAAGACGCCGTCTGGATGGGAGCAGATGTTGCTCTAAAACCTGTATATACCTTTCAGCACTGATGGAGCCTTTCCAGATGTGGAAGCTGCCAATTCCATAGACACTAATACACCCCCATACCATCAAAGATGCAGGGCACTTACTGAACTGTTCTGAGACCTGTTGCTGTATTAAATGAGCGAATATTAGTCGTGCAATTTGATATTTGACATGTTTTCTATGTTCTATTGTGAATACGTTTTGGCGTCATGACATTTGCAAGTGAAGTTCTGTTTTCAGCCATAACATTAACACCACTTGCCTAATGCTGAGTAGGTCCACAGTCAGCATTCACTTTTTAAACCACAGTAGGCTAGCCGTCACTCCCCACATGCATCAGTGAGCCTCGGGTGCCCATGGTCCTGTCGCCAATTCGCCACCTGACTCAGTCGTCTAGAACGTCTCAATAAGGCCCTTGTCAAAGTGGCTCAAATCCTCCTTCCAGCACATCGACGTCAAGAACTGACTGTTCACTTGCTGCCTAACTTATCCCACCCTCCAGAGGTGCCACTGTAGTGTGAAGTGTGGTGAAGCGAAAGTGACTATGTGTCATTGTGACCACACCACGTCACACAAACTGCACCACAATGAAATGTGACCTATGCATTGGCCTATCTACAGGAGGAGCAGGGGGCAGCTATCGGCCGCACCCGGGGAGCAGTGTAGCGGGACGGTACCTTGCTTAAGGGTTCCTCAGGTTCCTTAAACGCTCTATTAGGCCTCCACTGCGTCATGAAACAACGATATCATGAAACAACGAGTTCCCTTCACCTGTCAGTGGTGCTAATGTTATGGCTGATTGGTGGATCATCATCGTAGACGCAGTTAAGGCATAAATAACCCTAAAACTGAGCTTCTGCTCTTATTCTCACAGGCCATGTCCATGCGTTTGGTGTCCATGGACACGGCGACGCGCTGTGCGGTCGCTCAGACGGACGCGCGACGCCGCTTTTTTAAGCGTATGCATTCGGACGCAAGCGAGCTGATGATGGCGCGTCATTAAAACCTACACGAATTCAGCTCGAGAGGCAGGAAGAGGGGGGAAAGAAATCATCAAGCATCACTTCATATCGTGACAATCTGTCAGCGGCTCTCACTGTCTGAGTAATCCCTACACAAACAGCGTGGAGCCGTCCCGCGAAATAATTCAATCTCTGACAATTACGAACGAGCGCCGTCCCGGTTAGGCAGCCGAGAGGAGCCTGTCACGCATTATACATTGTGTGCGCGTGTGTTTGGAGTGGGGGGGGGGTTAGTGACGGGAGTGGGGGGGGTGGGGGGGGGGGGCGCAAAGATAATGCAATGAAAAATTATCTCCCCGACTCTCTGATATCTCCCCTCCGGCTATCGCTCATCTCTTAATACAAAAGCATGACCTTGAAGATGTCCACGTCTCCCTCTTTCCCACCCCCCACGCCCCCCCTTCTGCCTTCTCTCCCTCCTCTGCTTCTCCCCACTCCCTCTCCCCCACTCTCCACCCCTCTGCGGCCTCCTGCCTCTCCGTCTCTCCCGCTCGTGCTCTTAAGAAGCTTTACCGTGCTCCTTCTGCTCTTGATCCTCTGGGCTCCTACAAAAACCAGGTGTTGTGACCCACATCTGCACGCTATGGAGGCCAGGCCTGGCGGCTCTGGGTGCAGGTGTGCAGGTAGCCTTGGCAACGCGCACGCAGCGACAGGGGAGGGAGGCGGAGCTGCCGCTTTTAGCCCGGCGCCGCACGGTGGAAACGAACTAACCACAATTAAAGGTACTTAAAGGATTACGCCTGCGTTTCTCGTCCGCAATCGGCAAACGAGGCATGGGTGGTTATTACGACGGGTTCCCGTGCTCGGAGAACTGACACACCCATCAGCCATAAGATTAACACCACCTGCCTCACATACTGAGTGGGTCCCTCATGCTGCTGAAGCAGCTCTGACTGTGGGACCGGACCAGACGGGCTAGCTCTCACTGCCCACGTGGGTCAGCGAGCCTTGGGTGCCCATGGGACTGTGGCCGATTCGCCAGTTCTCCTTCCTTGGATCATGTTTGGTAGGTAATAACTACTGCACACCTGCAACACTCCACAAGAGCTGCTTTTCTGGAGACTCTAGAACATCACAAAAAGGTTCAGATCCTTACGCTCCTGCTTCCAGCACATCGACTTCAAGAACTGACTGTTGACTTGCTGCCTAATGTATCCCACCCCCATGACAGGTGCCATTGTACTGAAATAACTAGAGAGTCAATGTTACTCACTTCACCTGTCAGTGGTGCTAATGTTATGGCTGATCGGTGCATATTTCAACAACAATCCCTTTTGTGATGTAATAACCATGAACACATTTACATGCGATTAAAGGTTTAGGAACGTTTTCATGGATTTTTGGCTTCGAAGGTGTGTCCCAATTGCAGACTTACCACTACACACTACACACTAATTACTAGGCTTTGAGTCTGTGTCCGTGCACAACCTCTGGATTTGACCCATCCGTGTAGGAGCAGTGGGTGGCTGATGTGCGGGGGAGCAGTGCTTAGGGACGTTACCTCACGGGCACCTCAGTGTTACTTGTACCAGTCTGGGATTTGAACCAGCCACCTTCAGGTAATGGGCAACTCCCTGACTCTACCCCTGGTGCATTTGTGAGGGTGGTGGTGATGGACACAGCATTGTGGGACAGTGGTGGACTGAGAAAACATGTGGGAAACATTTGGGCAAAGGGGAAAATGTGATTTTTGGGGAAAAGACTTTGCATGGAAGATTGAGCTGCGGGGAAAAATGACAAATGTGGGGCCTTTAATTCTATTAGTGACATTCTTTTGGAAGGGAATGACACACACACACACACACACACACACACACACACACACACACACACACACACACACACACACACACACACA
>JBBPDA010000030.1:3392669-3407638 GCA_037974385.1 Arnoldichthys spilopterus
TGTGTTTACCTGTGGGGGGCAGTAATCAGACAGTCCAGACTGTAATTCTATGTGTTTACCTGTGGGGGGCAGTAATCGGACAGTCCAGACTGTAATTCTGTGTGTTTCCCTGTGGGGGCAGTATTCAGTGTGTTTAATCTGTGGGGTTTGAGCTTCATCCTCCACTGTAGTAGTGAATATGGATCCGTGTCTTTATTAGACCTGAACCTTGACGTCGTGTTGTGTTAAAAATTCACCAGCTGCTACTGGGGTCACACTGTGACTGAAGAATCATGGGAGGGATACGGTCCTCCAGAGCTAAACTAACGGCATGCAAACACAATAAAGACGTTTTCTTTGTGCTTATCAGGATTTCAGCAGAAATTGATATTTTCTTGACGACGTCCAAACACGTGTCCGACCGAGTGAGAGTCCTGAGAGCCCGTGTGGATGGTCTGATTCGCTCCAGTGTTCGCTGTTCAAGAAACGCTTGTTTCAGCCTTAGACTGAAATAAGCAAAATACAAAGACGGTGAAACTTCTCACTCACTTAACGATCTTTTCTGTGCTGCACATTATAGTTATGCTAAATAACACCCACACTGAACTGAGGCCCACTGCCCTACAGCTGTCTCCACTAACTTTGTTCCCTTCCTCTCCCAGTGCTTCACTGAGACTGCACAGAACATTACAGCGGCGCTGAGTCTGATCCCACTTCTGCTGGGGGTTTCATCACTTGTTTATGTGCAAAGCGTAATCATGTCCTTATAGAAACTAGGGGTAGTCGTCATGTTACCAGCACACCTCACTGGTCTGACTGCTACAACCATCTTAGCATTCCCTAAGTCAGTGGTTCCCAAACTGGGGGGCGCCCCCTAGGGGGGACTCGGAGCAATTGCGAGGGGGGGCACGGCAAGCCAAACGGCTTCGCTAATACAACGGTGGGTATTGAGCAGAGACCACAGCATGTGACAGCGTCTGTGTTTGATGTAGTAGCGCCATCCCAAGCTCAGTCTGACGACAGCTGAGGACTTAACACTTCCCTCAGTGGAGTCCTGAAGCACAGACGTGTGTGTGTGTGTGTGTGTGTGTTTTGGGAGAGGGGGTCTTGGGAGGGGATCATATCTGTTGTGAAAGTGCTTTGTTTGTTGTTTTGACTCTTTTGTAGGTTGGGCTGTGACGCATGTGGACTGATGTGTATGATAGTTGTGCACAGATGTGTTGTACAGCGCTGCAGGACAAACAGCCAGTGTGTGTGTGTGTGTGTGTGTGTGTGTGTGTGTCAGTCGCGTGTGCTCTGCTCTGGAGTGAACTGCACTGCGTTGGCTGTGTGACGTGTGTCCTGTGTGATTTATTCACTGATCCACTTTCACACGTAACACAGTGAGAATATAAAGCACTGAGTGTAAAGACGACGCCGCGTCCACTCAACACTCACCTCACTCCTACTGTTATGTAAAGAGAATGACAGAACGTTCAGTGTTGAACCTTCACTGAACGTGTGGCTGGTCATAATGTTGCGGCTGATCGGTGTTACTAAGACACCGTTGATGTAGTTAGCTAGCATGACGTTCACATGTGCCTCAAAGTGTTTCGCTAGATGCTAAATGAGGCCTTCTTCCCTCTACATGGCAGCAAGCCTGAGCTAAACACCTGCAGCATCAGCTCCACAGCCTGCGCTCTGCAAAAACATGGCAACACTTCCCCCGCGACGCTGCTCAGCGCCCTCAGTTGGGGAGGCTGGGCTGGTGGAGGCCCGCCTCTGGGGGTTCATGTGTGTGTGTGTGTGTGAAGACCTTCCAGAACTACAGAGCGAGTGCTCCCAGACCCAGGATAAACATCGCTGTGCTCATTCGTCGGCGAGTCGATTTTGGGGCTCGTCTGGCCGAGAGCCTTTTATTTTTCTTGCTCGCTCTTGTTTTTGCTTCCGCTGACCTCAATTCCGCGGGGGTCATTTGCTTATCAAAGGCACCATCCGAAACTGGCAGGTTAGAGTGTGTTTTCATTGTGACCAGGGAAATTCAATTAGGCCTCCGAGCGGACGGACAGGGTGGCGAGATTCATTAGCGGGGGGCTCTGGGTTTGGGAGGGAACAGACGGACAAGAAAACGCAACGACTCCTCCGCCGGAAGGGAACAGACGTGCTCGTCGCCGGAAAAAGTCTGTTTTTATCCCCCCCCCCCCACACACACACACACAAACCCCCGCCCCCTATACGATGAGCATGCCTGAATGAGCAATGCCCTCCAATACACTTGACCTTATAGATAATGAGCATCATCACCTGCATTATCATCCCAAAGGCAGTAATGATGTTTATCATTAGCGCTGCATTACCGAGGAAAACAAACAATGCATTTAAAACGCATTAACGGGCCGCACCGCGTTAAACAATGCCACGGCGAACGCAAAATACCTTCACCGGTCCGTTTGACGAACAATCGCACACTTTAATTACATTATCACGCCTCGAGCTGCGGCGCTCCCACTAATCGATGTCGCGTTCCTATCAGTTTCGCAGGCCCGAGCGAGGATCCCGAACGCCGCTGAACCCAGACGCTGCTGATAGCATGCGCCGATAGCAGCGCTGCTCTCGAAAACGCTCTCAAACAAACCAGGGGCCCTGGACTCGGGATCAAACGCGAGGCTGTGTACCAAACGGACGAGGCGCTGTAGGGCTGGATATCAAAGGGGTCTGGAGCTCATAAGCTCCGGAGCGCGGCCCGTGTGGTCCGACGGAGCCGGCGGGGGAATAAAGTCGGGGGGCTGCGTTCTCTACTAAAGCTCTAATGAGATGCGGTCTCAGAGGGGTCATGCGAGTACAGCTTCTGAGCGCGCTGAACTCGCATCACTTGCTGCCCTTTCCTGTTTCTCGGGGAAAAAAATCCGGCAAAGGAGCAAACGCAGAGCTCTGGCTATGTGATCAGCGGCTGTAGGACAGGTCTTCTTCCATGTTTCGGGGACTAGTTCAGCAACAAAAAAGTTTCCACTTCAGATCAGCCACGTGAAAGTGACTCTTTGTGAACACATTGTGAGTCATTGTGAACACACCCCATCAGACAAAGTGGATCAAAACCAAATGTGACCTCTGCGTTTAACCCATCCACACGTGGAGCAGTGGGCAGCTACCAACAGTGTAGCTGGATGGTACTTTGCTCAGGGGTTGCTCAGCCCCGGTATCGGATCGGTGCTCAGTATCGGCCCAAACCCAAAGCTCAGGTATCGGATCGGTGCTCAGTATCGGCCCAAACCCAAAGCCCAGGTATCGGATCAGTGCTCAGTATCGGCCCAAACCCAAAGCCCAGGTATCTGATCAGTGCTCAGTATCGGCCCATACCCAAAGCCCAGGTATCTGATCAGTGCTCAGTATCGGCCCAAACCCAAAGCTCAGGTATCTGATCAGTACTCAGTATCGGCCCAAACCCAAAGCCCAGGTATCGGATCGGTGCTCAGTATCAGTCCATACCCAAAGCTCAGGTATCTGATCGGTGCTCAGTATCAGTCCATACCCAAAGCTCAGGTATCGGATCAGTACTCAGTATCGGCCCAAACCCAAAACACAGGTATCAGATCGGTGCTCAGTATCAGCCCAAACCCAAAGCCCAGGTATCGGATCAGTACTCAGTATCAGCCCAAACCCAAAGCCCAGGTATCTGATCGGTGCTCAGTATCGGCCCAAACCCAAAACACAGGTATCTGATCAGCATTGTTTGGTCCGATCCCACAGAAGAGCTACATGAGTCGGACCTCCACACACACTATTAAATTAATTAAAGTTATGGCTGATCAGTGTTTACACTGCATTACATCAGTTACATTATCACGTAACGCTGTTTATCTCTATTTGTTTATCTGTTATAAACACATATTACACTCATCCAGCTCCTTTATAAGACGGGACTGAACAATAACATTTCTACAAGGTTGCTGCTGGAGGAAGAAAAGGACCAGAACAAGCCACATCAGACAGAGCAGGAGCAGAGGTCAGGCCCAGTCAGCGGAACACTGTTTTAGGTCAAGGCCTAGCTTGTCTAGTCATGACAGATTCTTCAAGTTTGGCTTTGATTGAACTCCCAGTTTGCCATAATGAGCTCAGTGTCCATGGCCTTGTAATAGTGCGAGGACCGCCATTAAAGATCATTCAAGGCTGGTGAAGTAATATGCAGGTATGACGCCAATCAATCCAGACTAGCTCAGGGTAATGCGTCCTCAAGGTGACATGATACTCAGGTGCAGTAAGTTCACCAAACCACAAACACAGTGTGGCCTAGTACTGTACTGCACGACCGGCGCACTCCTTAAACAGTAAGAGCCTGTAAAGAGGGTCCACACTTTCATTCTTCACTCCAATAAAAGCACAACTTCCACATTAGATCCACATTTACCTAATACATCCGTTTATGAAACAGTGCAGTGTGACAGACGTGGAGACGGACAAAATGACATACGAGCAGACCAGGAACAAAGGATGTACCAACATACAGGTGGAATCACTAGCAACAAGAAGAGGGTGGAGCAATGGTGCCAGGACTGGTATCCAAGATAATGGGCGTATTTACACTTGGCCCTGTTTTCATTTGACTCTTTTTACACTTGGCCCTGTTTATAATTATTTTTTTTTAGCCCTATTTACACTTGGCCATGTTTACATTTGACCTTTTAACTCTTGGACTGTTTACACTTGGCCTTGTTTACATTCGACACTTTTTACACTTGACCCTTTTTACGCTTGGCCCTTTTTACACTTGGCCCTGTTTTCATTTGACTCTTCTTACACTTGGCTCTGTTTTCATTTGACTCTTTTTACACTTGGCCCTGTTTATAATTATTTTTTTTTACACTTAGCCCTATTTACACTTAGCCCTGTTTACACTTGGCCATGTTTACATTTGACCTTTTAACTCTTGGACTGTTTACACTTGGCCTTGTTTACATTTGACCATTTTAACTCTTGCACTGCTTTATATTTGGCCCTGTTTACACTTGGCCCTGTTTACAATTTACACAGTTTACACTTAGACATGTTTACATTTCACCCTTTTTACAATGGACCAAGTTTACACTTGGTCTTGCTCATGTTTGGCCCCTTTGTGCACTTTTGCTTGTTTACATTTCCCTCTGTTTGCACTTGGCCCTGTTTACACTCACCATTAACTAATCTGAAAAGTGTCAAGAATTTTGTATTTTACAGCAGCTTCAAACATGGCTCAGTCAGTCAGATTTTAGACCCAGAACTGTCTGTTGTATTTTGACGTTTTATTGTAATTAACTATTTTAAAATAATGATCTTAACGTTTAAAATCCTGTGAAGATTTATGATTTGTGTCTACAACCGCACGTGTGATGGTGGTGAAAAGACAAGTACAGATGCTAGCAGCACAGTGGCAAGAGCTGCAATCCAGCGCCTGCAAAGACGCAGATGCTCGATTAGCAGCGGCGCTAGCAGCTCAGCGCAGGTGTGAATGAGGTGAGACTGAGTCAACACACCAGCTACCTGCCAGCATTGTGCACATGAGCAAGACACTTCAGCCTCGTGTGCTCTGGGGGGCACTGAAGAGTGGCCGACCCTGACCTCCCACCCTGTCTTTGAACAGAAAGACGAGGCGGATTTGAAATCTCATTGAAGAGGTTGTGTAGAGGCGAAAAATTCCACCGCGCCACAGAAAACCTCTGCATACAGTAAAAAATCGTAACGTAACAAAAAGTTTGAATGACCATATTTTAAAGCTTTGAAAAAGGTCAGAGAATCGCACGGCGGTACAGTTTGAAGGTCCTGGTCATGTTCTGTTGATTTTCTCAGTCAGAATAAGCACAGGTTTTCTATAGAGAATCCACTTCTCACAATTTTTTAGGTCACAATTATTATTATTTGCTAAAAATATCAAAAATATACATAAATGTGCCCTGTTCCAATATGCTAAACGAAGCCAATAAACAGAAAGTGCCATATTTTAGCTCGTTCCTGGTGCAGGAAGTGAACATATCATTGAATTGTTCATACAAATAATTTCTTTAAGGTTTAAAAAATAAAATCTCAACGAATCTCAAAAATATCTCAAATATTTGGTAACAAGTCTACAATGAAGCACAAAGGTTCTTTATACCTTCAATCACATATATATATATATATATATAACCAGAGGTGCAAAGAACACTACACTATATATAGTGTTATTGATTATGAAGAGCAGAAAACACAGATTATAAGATACATACAGTGTTAAATATGTTGTAACTGGAAGTGAAGTGGGCGGAGCTGAAGAGGATCTGTACAGAATAGACAAACATACGGTTGGTTGTATAAATATATGTATATGGTAGATGTAGAAATATACAGCAGTGTATGTACAATATAAATAATGTTTTGTGCAAAGTAATCAGTTATTGTTTTTGGGGGTGAGAGGTGCAAATGTAAAAAATGTAAAAAAAATATTTTAAAAAGTGTGGAAACATGCATGAAATAATAATAATAATTATATATATATATATATATATCTCAATCAGCCATAACATTAACACCATTGACAGGTGAAGTGAATAACATTGACTCTAGTTATTTCATTGCAGTGGCACACGTCAGGGGGGTGGGATATAATAGGCAGCGAGTGAACAGTCAGTTTTTGTAGCTGATGTGGTGGAAGCAGGAGCGTAAGGATCTCAGCAACTGTACACACACACACACACACACACAGTGGTGCATGAAAGTGTGAACCTGCAGTTTTGTTCTTGGATAATTTAAAAAAAAATAAATACATAATAATATTTATTATGAAGAATAAATTACATTTTTTTTGTCATTTGTTTATCTAGGTTTTCTCCATCTACTTTTAGGACTCGGATGATGTTTTAGGTCACATCCATACAGAAATATGGACAATTGTAAAGCTTCACAAACTTTTTCACATATTTATATATATATGAGTTGGATTTCAGTGCACTGCTGTCACACTCTTCTTCAGAGTTGGACCAAATGAGCTGCAACTCAGATGTGATCCAACAGATGCCGTCTAACATGATGTGTTTTGCATTGGCCGCAGTGTAAATTGAGGCGTCTCAACCAATCAGATTGCCCAGTATATGATGCAAAATATTCCTAATTTTTCAAGAACGGAGCACCATAATTCTATAATGACACTGTCTGATTGCTACTGACTAAAAAAACACCCGGCGGAGGCAGGAAAGGTCACTTTGTGTAAGAATTTCAAACCAAACGGGGAATAAAGTGGTCGGGCTGTAGAGCATTCCGTGACCACTGTGCTTGATAGGAAAAGCAATATTTCCTTTCGTTTCTGGCTCCTGGGAATGGCTCAGGATTAGAACGACATATTGAAAGATTATACATTTCAGGTGCGGATTAGAGGTATAAATGTTAAAGTCCAATGACAGCTGTATAGATAACAGTGCACCAATATCCTAACCTTTCTGCTAACAAGAAAAGTCCAATTTAGGTAAGACCCCAGAGAAATCAATAGCCCGAGGCAGTTGAGAGCAAGGCTGGAGCCTGCCTGCTTCACTGTGCCACGTCGCAACGTCCCACACAACTTCCTGTTTGGCAATTAAAACCAATTCCTCTTCACACGCTCGCCGCGACTAAAATCCGCCAGCCAAGGTCGGCGGACGTTTGCTCTGACAGCTATCTGTTGATTGATTTTTTATCTGAAGGCATCATCCCCTCGACGCCAGGAGCGTGGATTTGTGTGGCGTTGCCGATGTCAATTGTCCTCATCTGTTTACGCTTTTCATGGAAAATTGCCCCTCTGAGAGCGGCTGATTGGGTTCGCCATGACACCGGAGCACAGTGTGACTGTCATGACGGTGCGGGGACTCAAATGAAGCGCAAAGAGTCTTTTAGATGCGCCGGTGTTCGCGGCTTTCCAGCCTACGATAAGGTGTTCGTTTCAGAGGACAGAGAAGACACACCCCGTCCTCCTGCGCCGCTAACAAAGGAGCGAGGCCTCACTGGTTGTTAAGGACAGCGAAGTGCAGAGGTCGGAGACCCAGCACGAGTCGAGGCCAAGTCAAGAGCGAGTGAGATGGAGTCAAGGCTCCTCTCGGAGACTCACGGAGCTGTGTGGGTGGGGCCGTGGGACACAGCGCATCGTCTAATGTAAGACGGTCATCATGTTCTACTATCTGCACTGGTCTGCAGTGGAGCTGCATTGTAGGACCTTCCACCTCACCTCACAGGCCGTGTTCGCCTGAGGCCGAGAAGAAAACGATGAGCACGGATGCAGCGTTCTCCGAGCACGTGGAGCTGAGTTTTGATAAGCATGTGATTGGTTAACAGGTGCTCAGTGGCAAAACCTGTTCCAAATCTTGAGTCCAAGACCAACCTCACGTACTACGGCTGTGGCAAAAGTGTTGGCACCCTTAGTCAAATGTTGTCATATTTTATGTATTTGCTTGACGTGGCATCATGTGAGTTCAGTGAGCTCACTTCTGCATTTAAAAACCTGACTGCTGAACTGGACATACTGGGAAAACTATAAGGCATTTATACATTCTCCAATCCGATTCATCCATTTTGGGCTGCGGGAAAGTTGGAGCCAATCCCAGCTGATTATGGGCCCAAGTCGCCGTTCACCCAGGACAGGAGGCTCAAGACCTAGACAGAAAACCACTCACACACACTTACAAAGCTACAAACTCTGCACAATAAGGCAACCGAGGCCGACCGGGGATCGAACCCAGGGCCTTCTTGTTGTGAGATGACAGCGCGAACCACTGTTTTATTTTAGCTTTATGTGAAGCTGTGCTCTATAATGCCGTTGTCCTTATTGAACTTTTCTGCAATTTTTTTATTTGGAAAATCAATAAAATATTTGGACTGGGTTGTACACTCCAAAAATGTATATCTGCCCTTAATGAACCGAATGATTTCAGCAGCTTCCACATCGCTGTGGTACTAATGTTATTTTTTTAGCTTTGCTACAGGATCTTCAGTGAGGTTCAAACCCAGACTTTGCATATCAAAAAGCAAGGGTAGTTCGCTCTCCAAAATGCAAAAGCAAAGGGAAGGAAAAATCATGGGAAATTTACTTGGAGAAGAATGACATTTACAGGATGGCTGAGATGAAAAACCAGGGCGCTGAAGCCCCCTAAATAGACTCTGGAATCACCAGGTACAGTCGTGTTTTACACAGAGAAGAACATATGATTTACATCATTTTTTCACTTGTGGAGACTCAAACCTCTCAATATAAAAACAGAAATGTAATGAATTATGCAAGCACCTGTGTAACTAATATGTAAGGAATTAATAAAAATGTAATAAATAGAACGAAGAGAAAAACAACAATAATTTCCATCAATTTAAGAAATTTCTTGCCCAAGAATAAAAAATAAATTTAGATTTTCAAGACAATCAACATTAGGAGACCTTCAGGTGATCTTAGCATGTGATCAAATGTTATTAACTAATATGTAAGGAATTAAAAAAAACATAATTACATTGTAACGAGTGTGTAATAAATAGAATGTAGAGCAAAACAACAACAATAACCATCCATCTAAGACATTTCCTGCCCAAGAACAAAAGCTGAATTCTAATCTTCAGGACAATGAACATTAGGTGACCTTCAGGTGACCTTAATTCCTTAAAATGCCATTAATTAAGGAAACACCAATGTAATTACATTGTAATAAGTGTGTAATAAATAGAACGGAGAGCAAAACAACAATAATTACCATCAATTTAAGACATTTCTTGCTCAAGAGTTAAAAATAAACAAAATTTTCAAGACAATCAACATTAGGAGACCTTCAGGTGATCTTAGCACGTGATCAAATGTTATTAATCACGAAAACACCTATATATACTATAACTAGTATGCAAGGTCTTTATAAATATGTAATTACATCGTAATAAGTGTGTAATAAGCAGACTGTAGAGTAAAACAACATTTATAACCTCTGGTTATCCATCTAAGACATTTCCAGCCCAAGAACAAAAGCTACATTCAAATTTTCAAGACAATCAACGTCAGGAGACCTTCATGTGACCCTAGCAAGCAATTACCATCCATGACCACATACAGCTGTTGCATACACACTCTTCATCACACTCACATATCCACATGAAATCCAAAGCCTCTGTAATATTCACAGGCCGTAGTTTGCCAGGAGACGATAATGAGTCCTGTGCTGACAGCAGGCTCCCCTCTAACCCTCCCACCTCAGGAAGTAAATTAGCAATGCTACAGGTACACGCTAAAGGTGTCCATCTGCTAGCGGACAGTTCTGGAGCATCCAATTGCTCTTCAGCACTCCCCTCCTTCCCCAACCTCTTCATCTCAGTAGGTCATTTAACCAGAAGGGGCCTCTGTTGGCGAGAAGCTCTTACGGTAATCCAATTAAAAGCTACGTGCCAGTCGAAACATTCCAAACAGCCGCAAGCAGGGCCTGTGAAAGAGGCCAGCAAACACTTTTACTGAAGGATCTCACCAGCCCACAGTGAAGGAATCCCGGAAGTGTCCCAGAAGTCTAGAATTATCACAGTTTCATGGTTTTATTCTTTAAATATCATTATGCACTACATATTTAAGCAAATATTTATGCAAATATATATGTAAACTGTTTGATTTGTGCTTTTTTAGCATGTTTATTTATGCTAAAAAAAAACGTATAGTGGTGCCTGCTTAGTGGCAGAAATGAGTCTGAACCTTGATTATGCCACAGTTGTTCATGGCCAGGAATCCAGGCCTCCTGCCTCTTGCCCCATCACTTGGTGGGAACGACAGAAAAGAAATGGCAGTTAAGGTTCCCCTCCATGCATGTCGAGCTAGGGATGTAGGGACCAAACTGTGCTGGATACAGTGTGTAAAGAAAGATCCAGTGTTTTAACTTGAAAAGTAAATAACCTGGAGCCAATCCCAGCTGACTATGAGCCCAAGGCCAGGACAGGGGACCAACCCATCACAGGGCAACACATAGACAGACAGCCACCCACACACACACACTCACACCTACGGGCAATTTACAGCATCCAATCAACCTACTGTAGCCTTTGAAATGTGGGAGGAACCCGGAGAACCCAGAGGAAACACGCCAACACAGAAAGGCACCTGTGGCCGACCAAGGGATCGAACCCAGGACCTTCTATCAGAAGTTCAAAGGACTACATTTTTTAAGGCAACCATGTTACTTACAATTTTAAAACAATAATTCTTTATGATTTTGGATTTTAAAAAAAGAATAAAAATTGCATATAACATTTATTTCTATACACATTAAGTTTTATTTTTTTCTACAGTGTGTAAATAAGATTCAGTGTTTACTTTAAGTTAGTAGTCTGGTTGCCTTCAATTTTTAAATTCATTACACTTAAAATAAATTAACCCAACTTAACACAACACAGCGGAAAAGTGAAGTTTACATTTAGATCAGAAGTTCAATGAACTCAGATTTTTAAAGCAATCGTGTTACTTTTTAAACGCTAACTCCTTGTTTTTTACGGTTAGCAAAAACTCCTTTTTTACGGTGCTGGATTAAAAAAACAATTTGTAAATATAAATGTAGAGTTTACGTTTACATCAAAAGCTTTATTGAACTCCAGATGTTTAAGACAATCAGGTTACTTTGCAAAAAAAATTAAATAAAAAAATAATTAGCAAATTTAAATGCAAAGTTTTTAAAACACTAACTCCGTTTTTTACAGTGCTGGATTCAAATAAATCATTTGCATATGATATATGTCTGTCTGTAAGCTTCTGCTCTTCCAGAACTATATAAATGCATGATCTGAACATCTGTCTGATGCCAATGCTGCTTATTTTATCTGCCGGTACCAGTTAGAGTCCAGCATTATCACACATTCCCACTCAGATCGCTACTCTTTTCCCTTGTGCTGAAGTAATGTCAAGGAATTCTGACAGATCTTGGAAAATTCAGACTTTCCGAGTGGGAATTATGAGTCTGAGGGACATTTAAGTGATTTTTTCCCACTTGTAAGCTGGGAACTTTCCAGTACTATGTGCAGTACAACTTGTTTCTTCCGTTTAGTTTAGTCATCCTTGGCACTGCCACCCCCTTGGCATGCCTAACATCTCAAATGTCTCGATTTATGGATCATGGACCCATCTCTAGCTGTTATGCAACCTTGGTAACGGCGTCCCTGAGACATGAGCGAGTTCGGTGTGACTAACTGTAAGAGATGCTAATGTAAGGTGAAGGGGGGTGGGGGGAGCGGAACATGGGGATGCCAACACCCAGCCTGACATCACAGCTTTCCCTAAGACTGTGAGCCCCGCCGCCGAAAACCCTGTCAAAACAGCGGCCTGCCCGGAACCGTCCCTTCCGTCAGCACCTCGCGCTCGTGAGCGGCGGAGACAAGTGGAGCGCTTCTGCCTGACAGCGAGGAGTCACATGCTTTGATATTTGCCTGAGCGCTCCATGAGGTAGTGTGTCGGAGCGTTCCTGGGGGCCCACGTGCGCCGAGCGCGTTCTGCCAGCCGCCCGCTTCCGCTGTCGATCAAACATCTCCACGGACTATTTAGCCGTCACGTCTCCGCTGCTGCCTCCCCGTGGCTCCTCTATTTATAAACCAGGTGCTGATGAGCCCCGAGAACACAGCGCACCTGATAGGCCATAAATACTGGCACTGCCTGGTAAGGAGCTCCACATTAAGCTCAGAGCTAAGAGTTTCTGCTCATTAGACCTCCAGAAGTTAACGTTTCCCAACGTTGCTGCTGCTAGATCCCACGCAAATAGTGGAAGCAACAGTCTTGTCTTATATAATGCAAACTAACGTAATAACTATGTAATTACACATCTATGATACATGTAACGACAATGTAAAAACTGATATAATACTGTCTAATTTAAAATAAAAGTATGTAATTACACATTACAGATACATGTAACTAATGCAATTACTATGTATTTATACCTTAACCACACATGTAACAATGATATAACACTATCTAATGTAATAACTATGTAATTACACATTAATGAGACATATGACGACAGGGCAAATACTAATATAACACTATCTAATGTAATGACTATGTAATTACACATTTATGATACATATGATGACAGGGCAAATACTAATATAACACTATCTAATGTAATAACTATGTAATTACACATTTATGAGACATATGAAGACAGGGCAAATACTAATATAACACTATCTAATGTAATAACTATTTAATTACACATTAATGATACATGTAATGACAATGCAACAACTAATATTATCTAATCTAATAACTATGTAATTACATGTAATCATATGAATAACAACAATGTAACTACTGATATAATACTGTCTAATGTAATAAACATGTAATTACACATTAATGATCCATAAGACAATGTAACAACTGATAAACAGCAGGATTAAAGCTTATATTAATGTATTTGTATCATCTTTAGTTTTAGCCTTTAATTACACAATCTTGACAGTTGTAGAAGTGTATTTTCTCTTATGAAATTACACATGTAATAGAGCAAAGTGCTGTTTTTCCCCAGCAACAACGTGAGAAATTTGCACCAGAGAGAAAATTTCTCTTTGCTTCCATTATGCCATGGTTACTATACCATATTGTATAGGCCTTTCAGCAATGTGGTGGTAATTTCACAGAAAGAGGACAAGGGGATATTTCATTATGAGCTAAGAATGATGGAATTAACTGAAAAATATGCAGCCTCAGCACTAAATCAAGATATAAATACTGTATAATGTAATTACTATGTAATAACACCTTAACCATACATGTAACGACAATGTAACTACTGATATAATGTTATCAAATGTAATTTCTACACAATTACACCTTGACACACTGCAGACATTGTTCAAGAAGGGTTTGAGGATGAAGGTGTTGCCTCCAAAGTGCCCAGATCTTAATCTTATCAAACATATGTGGGATGGGTTCATTCAATGCATGGAAGTCCGACTTCACCACGTAAAGGCTCTGCTGCTTGGACACCACAGCACCTTCAGAGGCCTTGTGGAGGTGGTTTGGCAGCACGAGGTGGAACCGACTCAACATTAGACAGGTGGTTTTAATGTTATGGCCGATCTGTTGTACCACTCCACCCTGCATGGATGTGTAATTTCGCTGCACCTACATGACGAAAGCGCAGATGATCGTATCGATATCAAATCAAAACGACAATGCAGCTCAGGCAGGCCTCCTGCGCCGCAGCGCTGACAACCTCTCGTGCAAATTTGCTCCGAATGAGAAATAAATGGTTTGGAATGGCTACCACGCTCCTGCCGCTGCTCCGGATTGCATTCCACACAACAACAAGGACACTGCTCTTGACCAAAAGTAATTACTTACTCGCTGCGAGCAAGGGGCTGAATTGAAATGGATTTGTGTGGGAGTTGACACGATGCTGAGGGATACAAGAGGCCGCTATTGTTGTTTATCCAACAACGTTAAAAAGAAGAGAAAGACAGAAAAAAAGAAAAACAGAAACAATTACGTTAATCGCAGACGACATCATCAGGCTTGTGAATCATCACGGCTTGAGGCTGACCTTTCTTTGGTCTTACGAAATGAGCAGGAATCAAGCAAGAAGGAGCAAATCCTCTGACCATTTCCACACGAGTTCAGAGGCATAATTAAGACATTTTCAGAGCCAGATTGACCAGTGCAGACCAGCCCAGCCACCAGAGTCTCTGCCTGAAGTATGGAAATAGATGATATTGATTCAAAGGCAGCATCAGGGTTCCATATGCTGGAGGTCTGTGCCCTATCATGAAAACACCATTGCGTCCAGAACCTTTAGACAAATATTCAACTTTAAATTTAATTTTTTAATTTATAAACGGCTTCTTACATCTGTTCATCATGCAGCTTAACCTTTTAATGGCTAAACCAGGAAAAAAAAGCAATGAAATATTTTTTTCTTAGCAATTTTATAATAATTTAGGGGCAGTAATAACAATAATGTCCACATCACATCGCTGCAGACCCCAGTATCCCACCCAATCACATCACTGCAGACCCCAGTATCCCACCCAATCACATCACT
>JBBPDA010000030.1:3420097-3431544 GCA_037974385.1 Arnoldichthys spilopterus
AGGGTACCTCAGTAGTGCCCGGGCCGGGACTCGAACCTGAGACCTTCAGGTCTCAAAGGCAGCGTCCTAACCACTAGTCCAGCAGCAAAGGCTCGGATGGTCTGTCCATGCACAATAGGCACAGACTACCACTCAGACTCGGACCTGAGTGCAGAACGACCCACCTGGTGGAGAATACGAAGGACTGCACCCAAGACTCTAGGCTAGAACCATCACCATGGACCAGAAAGCATGGAAAAGCAGCATGGAGCGAATCAGAAATCCTGCAACATTTACAGTAATGTACTGGTTGCATGTTCAACCAGCCCATAGCTAGGGAGCAAAGAAGAAAAACAAAAAGAACCTGTGATGGATTGGCACTGTACATGGCATGTGTTGGCTGATGGGGTAAAGGAGGTTGTGTAAAGGTGATTTATGTCTGAACCCTCACTTTAAGGAAGGGAGTTTGTTAGTGGCTCACATGGCACAACATGGCAGTAGAGACGACCCATGATAAAGCTCCAGAGCTTGATGTCTCCATGGTGTGGGAGAGAGGTTATGATCCAACTTACCATACCAGATATGGCCATTAACATAACTATTGCCTAACACTTCAGCCGTATCTGTACACCAGAGGAACGAGACTGCTTCATTCTGCAAGTCTTGTTTGCTTGAAGCCTTATCCAGGTCACCCCTATTACTGAAGATGTACATTTTATTAAAAGAAGCAAATACGGATTAAAATACATATTCATATACACTAGCCCAAAAAAAAAATCACAGGCTTTTGGTCAATAATAAAAACTGAGCTCCATGCAAATTGGTGGCACGAGCTCCATTCACTTTTCACTGTTCAGTTTTTCTCTTGAAGGTTCAATGAAAAATCCAATTCACACAATTTCCCACTTACACCGCATGCAGGCAACCAGTCAATTGATTCTTTGGTTTAGAACTGGAAGTACAAGGGTAACATTAGGTGCTTTGCACTCAACAGTTCTAGGGACTTTTTGAGAGGAACTAGCCACTGCAGAGCTCCCCTGAGAACTACACACCTTCAGAGGAGTTTTTATCTCCAGTAGGAATGTTGAAGGCCGATGGCTGGTATAGCGTCCGCATAGGAGAAGATTAAGGAAGCAGTCATTGGAGCACCTAAACACGTCAAACCCACGCTGTAGTTCCTATCAAACATATCCAATTAACCCTTTTCTGCATGGAGGTGGATCCGGTCGTTTCTGCCTAGTTTTGTTTTGTATGTATAGTTTTATATAGGGGTGATGTTTATAACGATTTTATTGTTCCGGTTGTGACGTTCCTGCAATGGAGCCACCTTGCTTACGTAAAAACGTATTTTTACAGATTATTAAAGACATAGAATCGTCAATTTTGGCAGAAATGTGCTCTGGAGTTCAGAGAATCAAGTAATGTCAAAGTTTTGATGTTTTATCCAGTAGATTAATTACAGATTCTGATGTTTTTAAATGACAATTGTGTTCAGCAGAGCTGTACCACCACCAGGGGGCAGTACAAATAGGGTTAATAGAGCCTGTACTTCAACATCGGTTCATCTGCCTGTGTTTTTACCCATGTGTTTTAGTGCTAAGAGCTGTTATTTATACGGCAACTGCTTGACACAGAAAAAAATCATTATTCCCTTTCGTCTGGACCACTCACCGTTCACTTACCCCACTCATGATTCCCCTAGTGTGAGAAAGTACTGACCCTGAAGCTAAAAAGTTACTCAAACCATTGTTCTTAGAACTACAATCATCCTCAGTTGTAGTGTAAACATGTAAAAGAAGGGGGACCTTCCTCCAATGGCTCTAAGAACTATGAAAAGGTTCATCAGGTAGGAAAGCGACTGTTGCTAACATCCATATCCTTTCCAGAGACCCACTCGAACCACATCCAGCTCTTCATTAAGGTGGAGCAGCCTTGTGGATGTGGTTTAGGACTCTGTATGACTTACTATGAGCCATAAAAGTGTCGTTTTAAGCGACACCGGGGCTGGAGAAGACCAGATTCCCCTGTATTCATGGCAGTCGCTGTACAAAAGCTCTAGATCAGCACTTCTGACCTTGAGGTGGTTTGTGGAAACAGACCCTGTTGTGTAAAAAAGTGCTGCCTGCAGCAATCAGCTACACACAGGCTATTTCAGTCACTTGAAAGTTTGTAGTACCCGTACTACCCGAGGGCCTGCAGCCCGCACAGTTTGGTGATTTTTCTTCTCAAGGTGTTTCTGAGACTCGGACACTGCTGGTGTAGAGGGACCCAATATGACACCGACAGTAGTCTGTCTGTCCCTCTGACTATCCTGGACAGAACAGAGGTAAAAAAACAAAAAAAATGTTCTTGCCCACAAAGAAAACAAGTGGGAGCTGGGAAACGTTCCCCTCTAAGCTCCAAGTGTACAGATGTTTTTCCATCTCCATTGCAGGGGAACACGAAAACGCTGCAGGAGCTGGAAGAGATCCGCATGGATACTTGGAAAAAGCCAGGCCGATGGACATCCCGCAAGCCCCATACATCCAGCGCGCTAGGAGTGAAGGAACGTGGTGCTGTGTGAGTGTGGTGACTGCTGCAATCAGCAACCAGGGTTAGAAAAACGAATTCGCATGCACAAAGAGGTTTGCTGATTTAAGGGAAGTGCAGGGATGAATGATGATTTTAGTCCTGCTCATTCTTTGGGGGGGATTTGTTCCGTTTTTTTGGATGAACTGCACCTTCAGTAATCATAAAACTGCCAGAACCATACAGAAATATGGCTCCAACTATACAATAACACTTCCCTTATAAAGAGCTTATGAATATTTCATAATTACTCCATTAATGGCAAATTATTAGGTACAGGCAGCACAGTGGTAGAGTGGTTAGCAATGTTGCCCCACAGCAAGAAGGTCCTGGGTTCAATCCCCCTGCATCTCCCAGTGTCCTCCGGGTTCTCTGGTTTCCCCCCCACTGTCCAAAAGATGCAGTGGGTTTACTTGATGCTCTAAACTGCCCATAGGTGAGTGTGTGTGTTAATGGTTGTCTGTCTATGTGTTGCCCTGTGATGGTTTGTCCTCCTGTCCTGGGTGAACCCCTCCTTGGGCCCGTAGTGAGCTGGGATTGGCTCCATGACCCGAAATGGACAATCGGTTTGGAGAATGAATGATATCATTATGTCATGAGTGTCATAAAAAGCATTTATAAGCAGTTATAACACATCAACAAGTGACAGGAATGTATTCAGACCAGCTCAGAGGAGCTACAGGGGTAAAAACGGCCGAATTACTCTTAAGAGTGAGGACTGAGGAGGTTCCTGGTCCCGGGCTAATTTTGTTTCACGTGATTACACTTAAGTCGTATATGAAAACAACATGAATCGAAGCCCTGGAGGCTTCATTCACGACTCCTAAGACCCGATCAGTCGAGTCCTCCGGGGTTAATGGGGTTAATGAAGGGGAATGTATTGCGATGTAATTACACTGTAATATACAACACATTCAGCGGTGAATTCCTAAATGCTGCGGCCACACTGTCATTTCCAATGGCGCGTGGTCATTAGAGGCTGGCAGCCCGGCGCTGCGCGCCTAATGAGATGACCTCGTAAACATGATGGCTTTATGGTCCGAAGCATGTTCTTTAAACCAGCGTCGCCCCACGGTGCCAAAGCTCTAATGCGGCGGCGGCAGGCGTCTATTGAGCCGACTTTGGAAGAAAGGGCAGCTCGGTGTGTGCGACGCTAAATCGGCCGACGCGAGGCGAAGAGCGAGGCGCTGGGCCCGCTCCCTGACAAACGACAGGCGCACAAAGCTAATAGTTTAATCCATACATGCGCTACCGACAGATGACAGCGACTGATGCAGTTTTCTCAATCGCCTCCTCCATCTTAAGCAGAAGAAACGCTCGCTCCCTCGCTCCCTCGTTCCCCCCGGTGTGCCATTTGCACGTCAGCGCCTCACAATCAGCTGTCAAGGCCCTGAATTGGAGGTTTTCGCTTTTCTCTGCCGATCGCTTCTGAAGCGCGAGGCACGCGTGATATGCATGCCCATGCGCCTCCGCCGCCTCGGCCGCTGAGCGCACAAACATTGCACGAGAGCGAGGCGCACGGAACGAGAGATACGGGGAGGGGAGGGGGGGGTAAAGTGAGGGAGGAACGCTGAGTAAGTAATCAGCCCAAAGGCAAAGAGGCGCTATCATAATGCCGTAAGACGTTTTGTCCCTTTTCCGGGGGACAGGTCTTTCGTCAAGAAACGCTCCGGCTTCTCCGCACAGCGCAAACAACGTGGCAGCGAAATTCGGACGAGTGAGGAACTTGTCGACGGATCACGATCGATCACAAGGTGCGGCGGAATAAGAGAAAAACACGACACGTCCACCCAGGGACGGGCGGAGCCGAACGAACGATCCCACTTCTGCAGGCGTCACGGAAACGTGGGCCCGATGAAATCTGGGGGTGAGGGGGGGTGGGGGGTGGGGGGGGGTTGTCCCATCTCGGCTGGAACAAAACACTAGGTGTTTCTCAAAAATGGCGCAATCTTCCGCGAGCGTGAAAACTCGACCGTCCTGCTTTGTTTTGGGAAGAAAATGAAACGACAACAAAAACAACAAGGTGCATTTGCATGCGGTATAAATTGGATACGTCGGACTCTGACGCCCTCATTATTTAAGCCTTTCTTCTGAGCATAAAACTCCTGTCAGAACCAAAGCCTGTAACGCCACAGCCTTTGCAGCACGCGCAAAGTCTTAACCGAGAACAAAAGCCGACTCCTAAGCGCAATACGGGCTGCAGCCGCTGCATAAATTGGCTTGGACAAGTGCCTGTGCTTCCCGCTGCTTCGGCTCCGGTGAAAGGACGCATTTCCGAAGAGCGTCCTCTTTTATGTGCTCGCATCCTCTTTTGTGTAGCCGCACAGCTCCCCCCATCAACAGGCTCACTTTGCTGAATGCTGCGGGTCAGCTGCAGATTCGCAGGGCTCAGTCCTGGGATAAGCTCCCCTCCTCTTGCCCATGCTGGTGTGAAGAGCACACGTGCAGTGGTTTTACTGGACGCACTTGTATTGCAAAGTGACACTGAATGTCCAACCGCAATCCCAGTCCAAGCCTAAAGTCCTCCGTTAGCTGTATCCCAGGGACGAAACGCCCATCTGCGGGATCACTGCACAATGACATAGTTGAACCAGGTGTGTTTGAGCAGGGAAATCACCAAGCTGTGCTGCCCTGAACACCCTGCACTTATAGTGACTCGCTACCAAACTACTGATGAAATTTGTGACTGGGAAGAATCTTTGCAAACTTTAAAGAACCTCCACACAATGTAAAACGTTTTTGGAAAAAAACCTTAAATTAGTTTAGAAGCTTTACATTATGTGACGGTTCTTCACACTTACAATTCTCCTTTTCAAGCTGGATTTTTTTAGGGAACCCAATGTGGTTCTTCCATGGCACAGTTCCTAAAGTCTGGACCTGTGGAGCGACTGTATCAGGGTCAAATTTATTTCTAAAGTACATTTAACATCAAACAAGACTGACCAAAGTGCTGAAAAATCTAATCAGTCCAGGTATAACAACACAATAATGTTAAAAATAATAAAGAAAGAAAGCATATAACAATAATAAACAAAGCATTAAAATAAACATCATTTATAAAAAAAATATATAATAAATAAAAGATAATTAGATATGAATGAAATAAAAAGTAGATACAATTTAAATAAAATAAAATGTAGATAAAATAAAAATAAAATAAAATGTAGATAAATTAAATTTAAAAAGTTTAGATAAAATAAAAATAATAAAATGGTAGATAAAATAAAAATAAAATGTAGATTAAGTAAAATAAAAAAATGTAGATAAAGTAAAATAAAATAAAATATAGAAAAATAAAATCCCCAATGGCAGAGTAGTCCATGGCCTTGGAGCTGCCTTGGAGTTCACTACTTGGTATTTCTAAGGGCAGTTGGTTGGCCGAGCTTTTAACGTTCTAGCAGTATAGAGTATAAAAGTGAAAAGAGCTTCCACAAGTAGGTGGGTGTCAGCCCATTTAAAGTCAAGCAGGAAGATCAGTTCCCTTTACAAACACATCTACTTCCACTCTGTTAACTGCCAAAACTGTGTTTAGAATTAAGAACCTGGTTCTAAGGCATCATGGCATCCCACCTCCAACTCTACACCTCAATCCATGACCATTACTGACTCCAGCTTGATCCCTGTCTGCATCCCCAGCTCCATGCCAAATTCCAATATCAACTTCTTCTCAAAGATCAAATCTTTACCTCCTACTTTAAGTTCTTCTCTAACTCATAGCAACATTAATGCTAACTTCACTTCTGTCCACCCTTCTTCCCCAGAACTGTTTAACCTCCCAGCTTTTCCAGACAGTCAGTTTCTCAATCCCAGTTCTTTAAAACACAATGAAACATTCCGTCCTCCACTGTAGATGTTTCTACCTCAAGGTCTTACCTTGCCTTAGATCAATAGTTCCCAACTCAGCTCCTCAAGAACTTCTATCCTGCATGTTTGGGAGCCTCCAATCACACTCGATGCAACTTGTCGGCTACAGGAGATATTCTTCAGCTAAAGTCGATGATTTAGAGAAGGGAAAACACTCAAATCTGCAGAGCAGAAGTTTCTCAGGACTAGGAAAACCACTGGTCTAGAGCAGCAATCTGTACTGTGTTTCTCCTGTAAGGAACATATCATACACTGTAAAAACTCTCGAACCCGTGACCTTGCCCAAACCATAACCATGCTCTTGACTATGCCCTGAACCCGTGGGAGCCCAAGTGGTGTGGGTACCTGTAGCAGGGTCGACTGTGCGATCGATCAGGTGGTCATCCTGGTGAACCCACTCTCCATTGCACTTGAAGTAAATCTGCGTAGCAGGCGTCGAGCGGCAGGTGAGAGTGACTGGCTTGTTCTTCACGATGTAAACATCATCCGGCTCCACCAGGAAGTGGGGGAGCAGGTCCGAGAAGGCTGCGGGCAGTGGGTGCGTCACCGTGGCAGCGTGTTCTCCATCTGTGGAAGAAAGAGAAAGAAACATTTTTAACACCAGAATCCCTAAAGCCAAAGAAAATTCTCGTAAAGAGCCCCCCTTCATTCTTGCTGAAAATGCATGCCCCCCCACCATAAACACCTTTTATATATGCAAATTAAGTCATTCCACAGTTTGTGTGTGTGAGAGAGAGAGTCTCAGTCGAAAGTACAGTTCATATGTAATAAAGAAACATTGTTAACTAAGTTCTGCCTGCGTGTGTGCAGCGTGTTCCCTTTCTCTGTTTATTCCCGTTAGGAGATGCAGGGAAGCCTCTGTGTTTGGCTTCATGATCGATCAGCAGCTCTTTGGCTCCTTTTAGTCCTCTATTGCTTTTCCCACCTGTGTTGGCACTATAGCACTACTTTACCTATAATCCCTTGCTCTTAAGGAAACCACACTTACCTGTTTGCTATACAAGGTAGTGTGGGTTTCCTTAAGAGCAAGGAATTATGGGTAAGGGCAAAAGCAAGTGGGAATAAGAGCAGAAATTAGGTGGGAAAAGCAATATAAAAAAAGCAGAACTGGGCAGACTGTTTTAAAATAAATATAATATATACAAATATAAATAAAATATAGAACCAATAATTAGATATAAAAAAAAATAAAATGTGGAGAAACTGAAAAATAAAATGTAGACAAAATAAAAAATAAAATGCAATCTAGATAAAGTAAAAATAAAAATAAAATAAACTCTAGGAAAAATAAAATGCCTTGGAGCTGGCACCGCAAAAGCACTTTTGGTGAGCCCCCTCGCTCGCTCAGAGAGACTCATATTCCCAGGAATCCCAGTGTAACCGGCGATGCAGTTTTGGACAGCAGGACTTTGGAACGCCAAAAAAAGGTGCCGGTCACGAGCAAGAGGTAATGAAGAAGGATAATGAGAGAATCTAATTTGATACTCGGGAACCCCGTGGCTGGGCAGATTGAGTTTGACACACGCACTCGCGCGTGATGAATGATACTGTATGACCGCGCATGACGAGGAAGGACAGGCTGCTAACCGGAGACAACAAAACAAAGCCGGAAAACGGCGGCCGCACTCGGAGAGGTGTGTTAAAAGCCTGGATCCCCTCTGTCCACCGAAAACCAGGAGGCACAATGCACAGACATGATGAGAGAGAGCGAGAGAGAGAGAGAGAGAGAGAGAGAGAGAGAGAGTGGGGTAAAGAGTCCTCCCTTGTTAACAAGCAGAGTAAAAGGCTTGTGAGTAGTATGGCCTTGTCGGGCTTTGCCTGAAGTGCATCTGAAGCCCATCTCTGCTCTTTCTCCGTTGTTAATCACAGGCTTTTAAGATCAGAGCTGATGGACCGCAGGCCATAAATCCCCCTCACTCAGTGACCACAGCGCTTCAAAAAACACGGGCCGCGATTCCGCGGCTTTGGCTCGGGCTCTCATTACGGCGCGGCAGAACAGTCAGCGCGCCTCTGACTGACAGGCAGTGTCGCAAACAGCGAGCACAATCACACGGCTCTTCATTTGATCCGATCTTGATAGCGTAATGGCGGTTTGATAGCGGTGCGGCATAAAAGGCTGCCATCGATGGGATCTGAAACGGCCGCTGCCGGTGGGGGGGCCGCCGCTGGTAGAGGCGCTCGCGCAAAGTGCACAAAAGGAGCGGGGAGGGCTCTAAAGTCATCGTTTTGGAGGCGGCCGCCGAGGAATAATCATGAGGCGTTGCCTCGGCCCCCGCAATGTGCACGAGAGTGATTCTGCTGCGCGCCGCCGAGACAAACAGCACCCCGTCGGTAATTCGGTCGCTCCATTTGTTCGCCGCGATGCTTTTTCCGGCTGCTAGTAATTAAGAAGGAATTGCTAATTTATCTTTTTCCGCCCAGCGTGTTTACTTCCCTTGCTCTCCGCTCCCGAGGCCTGAGCGTTCCTCGCCTCGCAGCTAACCTTAAACGGCCCTCGGAGGACGAGCGCAACCCGGGCAGCGAGGCTGAAATCCATCTAAAAGGGGAGCTATCGATTGCTAGGCCTCGTACCGCCACTCCCCCTCCCGAAAAAGAAGGGGCGCCTACAAAGAACGTCCCGAGCGTGGGTCGTGACACCCGGGCCGCTTTTAAAAAAAAGACGGAGCTGTGGCAGATCCTCTGACAGACCCTCACGGTCTGCCTCGACCTCGCAGCTCGCAGCTCGCAGCGGGTCACTGCTGTTTTAGTGGAATCCACCCTGATGCTAATTCGCCAGCAGGAATCCAATATGGCTAACAGGCTTTTTTCGCTCTCCATCATAGCGCGTGGCCCCGGGGCAGAGAGAGGGAGAACAGGAGAGAGGGAGAGAGCGAGGGAGAGTGTATCTTGCCTAATAAAAGGACGTTGCGAGCGCTGACCTTTCCTGCTCCCCGATGCTCCCATACGGCCCACTGCGGGTCAGTAAATGCGATATTAGCCGACTTGATAAACAGCTGTATCCCGGCGCTAAAGGCATTAGCCAGCCCCGGCGATACACACGTCATATTAATGCCCCTCTTCCCATTTCCTGCCGTCATGTCGCGCGGCGCGGAGACTCGCTAATTCATCAGGCTGAAACGTAGCCGAGCTGCGGCTATTGAACCCCCGCTAATGTATCGTGTACGTGTTTAAGTCTTAATGAAAACTAAATGTTCTGTGTCCAATGAAGGGCATACATCACTTACTGCTTTCTGTCTCCTCCCACCCCCCCACGCCCCAACCCCCAGACCCGTGCTTCTCACATTTGGCGCAGTAAGACAAAGGGAACTCATCCGTTTCCAGCATTTTGAGGAAAGCGCCGCGCAAATCTGTCCAATCGTGAGCCCACTCCTCCTACGTGGGCGAAGAGAAACGCACTCCCATTGCAAGAAGGTTAAAAGAAGCCCAATTACGATGTCCAGCCCATCTCCCAATGGCTTTCGTTAACCTAAAGCCGAGCTCTCGCTGGATGTGGTCCACTTAATGAGTCTTAATTTGGTGCCATGATGATTGCCATTAGCTCTCCGGGGTGACCTTCTCTATCACCGGCGAGACGACGCTGTAAACCAGCGCGCGCCATCGCGGCCTCTTTACGGGGCTTTGCCTTCGCCCAATGCTGGAACAGAGCCTCGCGTCTGCAAACAACAAACAACGCATCTGCAGGGGTTCAGGACAAGCAGGCAGCGAACACCCACCACGGTGTTTTGCACTGCTTTGCCATAAGCGGCTCTAAACTCCAACGTGCTCGGAGATGCGGCGGAGGACGCGGGAGGGGAGTTAACCCGGTTTCGCAGACGGGAAAACAAGTCGTACAATGGCAGAAATTTGGGCGACTGCCATTAGGGATGGCACGGAGAATGATTGCCAATCCCCGCACCCCCCAAAAAATGAGGGTGCAGTCGTTTTTTTCATCTTTGAAGGAAAAACACATCCAAACACAGCAGTGAGCACCCGCACACACACCAGGAGCCGTGGGGTTGGGTGCCTTGCTCAAAGCCACTTGGGGCAGTAACGGTTAGGGAGTTGCACCTGTGACCTGAAGGTCGCTGGTTCAAGTCCCAGACTGGTATGAGCACTATTGAGGTGCCTGTGAGCAAGGAACCGTGCCAAAGTGCTGCTCCCCACATCAGCTGCCCACTGCTCCCACACGGATGGGTTAAATGCAGAGGTCACATTTTGTAGTGTGCTGTGCTATGGTGTGTTCACAATCACAAACGACCGCTCACTTCAGCCGTGGGTGTTTCAGGGATCCTTCATTCCCAAACCCCTCTAACCTTTAGGCCACGCCTGCTTATTTCCTTGCTGTAGTCAACCACTCTGCCCACTAGCATCCACGGTCAACCTCTTTGATCTTTGAGTGATAAAGGATGATTACAGGGACCACAGAGCCCATGAGATGATACTATCGCGATATTTGGGCCGCAATACAATTTTACTTCAATTCTTAGGCTTCAATATGCCACAGATGCCGTGTTTTGTATAAGAGTCTCTGCAGACGTCGTGGCCACTCTGACTCACTTTCCAGTTCTCGATGTGAAAGAGAAGAACGGGGTCTTGCGCCATCTTGTGGACTTCAGAAGCAATGCTATCAGAGTCCCAAAGTAAAAGTCTACTTAATTAATGTAAAAATATATAAAGTAATATTGTATAAATACATTAATACTGTCACTGTAACAATATGATATTTAAAAACATATGACAATACCTTAAAACCGATTTTTTTAACCACCACTACGGAGCATTTCACATTGCATTGATTTCAAAGTGGTAAACAAGAGCTGCATTAGACATCAGGGTTGACGGTCGCTGCAGGGCCCCTGGCACCATGGGCCCCATGCACCACTGACACATACAAATGCACAGAACCTCTTATTTATTTATTACTACTCTTATTATGTGACTATTTGTCATTGTGAACACACTCAAGCGCTACAACGAAAAGCGACCTCTGCATTTAACCCATCACACGTGCACATGTGGAGCAGCGGGCAGCTACCAACAGCGCCCGGGGAGCAGTG
>JBBPDA010000030.1:3498152-3509020 GCA_037974385.1 Arnoldichthys spilopterus
CTAAAGCAGTCCTGAGATCTCCAAATCAGTTCTAAGAACTCTAAAGCAGTCCTGAGATCTCCAAATCAGTTCTAAGAACTCTAAAGCAGTCCTGAGATCTCCAAATCAGTTCTAAGATCTCTAAAGCAGTCCTGAGATCTCCAGATCAATTCTAAGAACTCTAAAGCAGTCCTGAGATCTCCAAATCATTTCTAAGATCTCAAAAGCAGTCCTGAGATCTCCAAATCAGTTCTAAGATCTCTAAAGCAGTCCTGAGATCTCCAAATCAGTTCTAAGATCTCTAAAGCAGTCCTGAGATCTCCAAATCATTTCTAAGATCTCAAAAGCAGTCCTGAGATCTCCAAATCAGTTCCAAAATCTCCAAATCATTCTTGATATCTCTAAATCAGTCCTGATATCTCCAAATCATTCTTAAAATCTCCAAGGTACCTCAAAATAAGTTCTAAAAACATCAGTTTTGAAATCACCAAATCAATGCTAAGATCTCTAAAGCAGTCTTGAGATCTCCAAATCAGTTCTAAGATCTCTAACGCAGTCCTGAGATCTCCAAATCAGTTCTAAGATCTCCAAAACAGTTCCAAAATCTCCAAATCATTTCTGATATCTCTATATCAGCCCTGATATCTCCAAATAATCTTCAAACCATCTTAAAATCAGTTCTAAAAAAACTGTTTCCGACATCCCCAAATGAATGCTAAAATCTCACTCTTGAAATATTGATTTCATTCCCGAAATACTACATCAGTAAAAATTCTACATCAGTTCTAAGATCTCCAAATCATTCCCAAGATCTCAAAATTAGTCCCAAAATCTCCACATCAGTGGTAAGATCTCAGTATCACTCCTGAACTCTCAATCTCATTTGTGAGATCTCAGTCCTGGGATCTTGACATATCACTTAAAATGTGAAGATCCATAACGAAGTCTAGACGCCAGTTCTGGGAGCTCAGTACCAGGCCTCAGTATTTTCGGTTTTTCAGTAACTCAAAAACTGTCCATCCTCTGGGATCTCGAAATCAGATCGATCCCAAACTCTCAATATAACTCGTGAAATCCTGAAATCAGATCAGATCCTTTGATCTAAACCTCAGTCCGGAGATCTCAGTGAATATCCGTCACAGTGAGTGTGTTTAACTGAACACTGCAGTGTGGGAAACTTGGTAAAATGGACAAAACAGGTCATGGAAACCAGGCAAGGTCACTGCAAAGCGGAATTGGGAATATTTTTTCTCACTAAATCATTTGTTCCTGCTTAATATCCTTTATAAATTCCTCCCCTGCCGCTCGGTCGCCGCACATTCCTTCAGGAACCCAGTGAATTAGCCCCAACTGACCGGAGAGTCCACCGTAACTAAATGGACTTCCCTGGGAAGAATATTCATGGAGGAGTCTCAGGGGCTAATTATAGTATTAAGCTCAAAATCCTTGAACTGGTTCCAGTACCCAGCGGGGGGGTTAGCGGGGTGGGGGTCAGTCCCGGATAGAGCGGCCTGGCCTGCACGTGACGGGCAGGGGAGGAAGGTTTAGAAGCCAGGGTAAATGTTTGTCTCCGGCAGAGCAGAGAGGCCATGGCCCACCCGACCCACAAGCAGCTTCGTGTGTGTGTGTGTGTGTGGGGGGGGGGATACTGATTTACGACATTGCATTTGCTTCCTATTGAGCGCAATTACACAGTGCAAGAGCGCGTACAAGCAAGGCCTCAGACGCAGGTCGGACAATTCAAAAGAGTGTGTGTGTGTGTGTGTGTGTGTGTGTGTGTGAATGGTACAGCAGGAAGAAGATTTATAGCTTTCCACTGGCTCTAAATCTCGTCCCAGGCTTCCTCCCCAGCAAATACACTCAGACCAGGAACCAGCTCACGTAATTAAAGAGCAGTGTGAATGTAAATGCGCCTCTTACAGCCTCTCTACTCTCCATCCCCTCCCTGCTCTCTCTCCATCCCCTCTCTTCTCTCCATCCCCTCTCTTCTCTCCATCCCCTCTCTTCTCTCCATCTCCTCTCTTCTCTCCATCCCCTCCCTGCTCTCTCTCCATCCCCTCTCTTCTCTCATCTCCTCTCTTCATCCCCTCCTTTCTCTTCTCTCCATCCCCTCCCTGCTCTCTCTCCATCCCCTCTCTCTCCATCTTCTCTCCTCTCTTCATCCCCTCCTTTCTCTCTCCAAAACAAAAAAAAAAAGTTTTATTTCTTATTGTCTCATTGTATTTTGTGCAGTAAGGTTAAACAGGAGCTGTGGATGTTTTTATCGACAGTAGAAGAATAATCAAGTTTGTTTGCTTTATTCCTTGTATATTCTACATTTCCTGTCATCTGTATTAACATTAGCAGGAGAGTGAAATGTTGTATTAAAACAGTTACCCCCCCCCCCCATGTTCCACCTGCTTCAAAGATTTACTATTTCCTTATTATTCTACTAATATGGTTAATAAATTAGAAATAAATAGTAATAAAAATGTTTATATGGAGAAAAACAAACTGTTAAAGTAAAATAATAAACCAGTGGTAAACAAGTTGAATCCCCTGTGTAGTAGAAATATAAAAAAATGTTTTATGTTAATAACTAAAATGAGTCTTAAGTCCTGAACGGCTTATATTAATATTTATTATGTACAAGTTCAATAATAATAAAGTACTAGTAAATAGTAGTAACAATTTGTATTTTTTTATATTTATTACTAATTTGTTAATATACGTGGGAGAATAATTAAGAATTAGTAGTTAAAGTGATAAAAACAATGATCTTTTTATTACTAATTATTCATTATATCATTAACACAGTAGTACAGTGGTAAATTAGTAGTAAAAAGTAAACACATCTTCCCCTTAACGGCATTTTTTTTGTAGTTTATACCTAATTATTAGTAATTTATTAAGATAGTAGTACAAAAATAAATTATTAGTAAATAGTAATAATTTTTCCTCTTTATTAGCACAGTTTATATTACTATTAAGTAGAAATGTATTATAATTAGCACTATAAAATTAATAATAATAATAACAATAATTAATCAGTAAACACCAACATTAACATTAATGAGATTTTTCCTCATCACTATCGTCTGGAAAGTGGAAATGATCATGTAAATCCGACTAAATGCGCAAGAGTGAGCGATTTATCACTGTTTACTGCTGTGACAAACATCGTCACGCTTTCCCTCCACTTCGTTCCCTCTTGGTGGAACTGTGGCGAGTTTCTGAGCGAGTTCCTGTGGCAGGAAGTGGCCTGAGGTGAGTTCCAGCATGTACGGTGTTTCTGGATGTCAGTCATACGGGCACTGGAGCGAAGGCTGATGGCACTTTCTTATGGTTCCCTTTCAGATCGTCAGACGGTGAATGGAGGCTGGAGAGAGGAAGCGTATGCCGTCCCTGTGTGTGGGTCCGGAGCGTGCGATGCGCTGCAGTGGTGCAGATTAACGCCCGTGTTTGGTGTGAATGAGCGTCTCTGCTCTCCCAGGCTGAGGCCTGATCCGCTCGCTGCAGCAGCACTGAGCCGCCAGCAGGCGAGAGCTCGGCTTAGGGGAACAGCTGCACAGCACAAACAACACACACTGTATATACAAGTGGATGTGTGTGTGTGTGTGTCCTGACTGTTAACACGCTCACACACACACACACACACACACACTCCGTCGCCTGCAAAAATGCACAAAACAGAACACGCTGAACTGTAGTAAACCGTTTCTCTTTGTCGTTGAGGGAAACTGACATTATTCAGATTCTATCCCAATATTTTGTACTTGGACAAAAATAAGATCAGCACACGCAGCCTCTTTCCTCTTCTCGGCCAAGGGACGGAAATAAACGTGGATATTTTTAATGACAAAGATCGAATGCCTAGCGATGCGCGATGATCAGAATTATATTGGTATTTGCTAAAAAATTCATATCGGTTTCCACAGCATCAACCTCCTCAGTACCATTTTTAACTGTAATTATTAAACACATTTTAATATCATAATATACTATATTATTTATTATATCAAACTATTATTATTCATTATTGTTTTATTATTATGCAACTACTATTTTATGCAATGTACTATTGTTATTTATTACTACAAGTGCTACAGCAGCAAGATGCCAAAACTAGTAATGCGCGATGATATCAGAATTATATTGGTATCGAAAGATATTTTTGTTAAAAAAATTATATTGGTTTCCACAGATATGTGCATGAAAACTATCAGCATCAACCTATAAATCCCACACCGGAGCATCGCTAAACTCTACAGTACCATTTTTAACTTTCATTATTAAATACATTTTATTAAAAATATATACTGTTTATTATTTATTTTTAACTATATTATTATTTAATATTAATTATTCAATTATTCTGTTTTTTATTACGAGAAGTGCTACAGTGTCAAGAAGCCAAAACTAGGGAAGTACGATGATCTCGGAATCAGTAGATATTTACTGGGAAACTTTTAGAAACCTTAAACTGATGTTTAGATTTGCCCAGTGTTTCAGGGCAAAATGTGAAGATGTATGTATGATGCTCTGGAAGAGCAGAATGTGTACATGACTCTGTGCTATAATAAAGATTTTTCACATTTGACCCCATTTATAAGTTTACAGAAATTAATCTGAATTGAATATAAATATATTAGATGTTTTCCCAAATTTCTGACATTTAAAAAATATATTTATATCAACATCAGCAGAAATTTACATGAAAAATATCAGGAATCAGCATCATCCTACAAATCACATTGGTGCATCCTAACAAAACTCCTGCTCTCGGTACTGTGGTGCTGTGAAATGACGTGAATATGTTGAGCTGCTAGTGAGCAATGGGGGATGAAAGTAGAGGGGTGAGAATCTCTGGCCATGACGCTCTATACACGTCACATGTATGTCCATCAAAATATTTTCCACTAATATTACTGATCAACAGAAAATGCAGTTTTTGCAGAGGGTCCTCCAGAACAGGCCAAAAATCCATCAATAATGGAAAAACACAGGTTTCCAGTTTATTCCAGATTGGCTGTCTAGGGAAGCACCAATGTTAATATCATGTACAATTACAAACAAATACAAAAAAACATTTTAAATAAAAAAAAAACATAAAAACATGACCTGAAACCTGAATTAGAAAAATATTACTTGCATAGAACTCAAATTCATTCATTTATTTATTTTAATGTATTATTTAATTTAATAATTAATTTAAACGATTTCATGCACGATTCCTTTACTAGGTTTCTTTAAAAAAAAAAAAACAATGTTTATTTTCTTACTTTGATTTTAATCGACTATTCATTTAAGTTTTTTTTTTCATTATTACCCTCTTCTTTCAATCTGTTACTTTTTTTCTTATTTTCCTATGGCTCACATGTATTATTTTTGTATTATTACTTAACTTTCAGTTCATTATTTACATCATTTAACTTCATTTACTTTTAATGTGTTCGTCAGAAAAGAAGCAAAATATCATCCTTCACCTTTTTATTGATACATTTAATTTTTTTATTATCCTTTACTTTTTATCTTTTATTTTTTAAAACAATTTTACCAATTATACTTTAATTCGTGCTTTTATTATCCTTTACATTTTTTTATTCATTGGAATTTCTTCCCTTTTATACTTTTTTTATTATTATTATGTCTCTGATCTTTTTCAAATGTATCACTTATGGTTAAAATAAAAAATAATGAAGATGATGATGATGATGATGATGCTTTGCATGACTGGTCAATATGCCCCAATCATACAACAACAGGCAACACTGAGGTTTACCCAGCCTGCCAGAAAAGACGCTATGCACCGTGAACCCGCAGCGTTCAGGTCGACCGTGCTGAGAAGGGAATAAGGTGTTTTTTGTACAGTTTGCAGGCTACAGATCCTCCCACTGCTGTTTGATATTTAAATGCTGTGCTAAAAGCTGGATGTTCAGGGATCCGTACTGAAGTCAAGGTATCAATTTCAAAAACACAGCCCTAGCAGCCGCTCGTGCTTTTCCTTTTTTTTTTTTAAATTTGCCAGCTTTCCCATCACCCGTCTTCCTCTTTCTGCTCAGTTTAGGTTGACAGGTGTGAAACTTTGCCTTGGATGATTGACTGCATGTGGGGCAGGTGAGGGAAAAGTGCATAGGCATGATCTTTCACCACCTCCCCACCCCGCCCCCGCCCCCAGCTGAAGACACTTCACTCTATAGTTCCCTCTGGCATATTGCCCATCGACAGCCCCCCTTCAGGTCAACCCCCCCTCCCCCCCAGGGGCATCACTGGCTGCAGAAGCAGCATGAACTTCCCATCAGAAACAAACTCAAGCTCAGAGTCAATGCAGTGGGCAACTGCCTGTTCGCCCGGCGCGGACGGGTGGGCCAGCTGTCTTTCTCGCCTTAAATCTTGAGAAATGTTCAAGGTTGGGCGTCATTAATAAACCAGAGCGCTGGAAATAGGAGCGAGCAGCGTCCGCGTATGAAGCGGAGGAGAGATATGATGATGATGGCGACGGGTTCAAGGTGGCGGGGGTGGGGTGGGGGGTGGGGGGGGGTGGTGGAGGTAGATTCACGCTAAACGTGTGCAGACTCGCAAAGAACGAGAGCCTTCAGCGCTCTGCAGGTGCTCCGCTCAAATCACCCTTACACATTTTCGATTAATGCCAGAGGAAAGCGGGCGCCCCCGCTCCACCGCGTGCTATCTGCCGTCGACCCCGCTCACGTCCCTAATGCGGATGGGTGGGCAATATGACGACATGCCATCTTTATTGCGATAAATGACATCGCGAGACTCTTCTAGGACATTGAACAACTGCATGGATCATAAAAAAGAGATTTAGGCCATTATCCGCCTTATTCCTGCATCCCATGATGCCTCGAGTGGCTGATGGAGGGGCGCAATGGGACGTTTGAATGCGTGTGAGCCAATCGATCCGTTAACAGAAGCCTGAGACAAATGCCAATTTTAGGCGAAGGATTCAATTTACAGGCACAAAATTTCATACGTTTTTTTTTTTAACACCAACAGCCAATCACAACCCTTTCTGCCATTACAAGGCAGCATTTCATGAAAAACCCTCTTCATGCGGTTGTTTTTGTAACATGCTGGAAACGCCGTCGAGACAGGGTTTTAGAACAGGGCCCAAATGCAGGGAGAGCTAAGAGCCAACCCATTTCCTGCCTGGGGTTTATACCTGCGCAGCCATGTGTGCGAGGCAAATGTGCTATGGTTCACACCACCGGGTGGCCGAGGGGCGCGCTGCGAAACTGGTCGAGTTAAGAGGCCCTGCGCCGAAAAAGGTGCAAAACACGTCAACAGAACGTGTTTGGGCCTCCACCATGCTCAGCTCGCGCAGGATGTAAATGCGCATGGTGCAATGTTGGTTAGTGTACGCTGCTAGCATAGCTCGGTAGTTGTTAGCAGCGAGCTACGCTAGGCCAGCCTTGGGGGCTGCGGTACAGGAAGGCTTCTGAGCGTAAGGGAAAGGGGAATGGATCGAACCCGGCCGCTTACAGAAGCTCACCCAAACCAGACGCAATCCTCCCTCGCCACACCGGCCTTTAACCGGTCGCGAGCCTTCAGGCATGAAGTCAGCAAACCTGCAACTAATCTAGAGAAATCGAGGAGCAAGTGCAGGCAATCCACGCCTCAACCAGCCTACAGGTACACAATCCACCATAGCTCCGCCCCCGCCTTTTTATGGCTATAATAAGCCATTCTGATTTATTGCATGTTACGGCCAAAACACAGTTAGGACAAACTTCTGGCCCCTTGCACTGGGATGAAACTATTTGTCAATGTGAACACACTAAAGCACCACAACGAAATGTGACCTCTGCATTTAACCCATCACACGTGCACACGGAGCAGTGGGCAGCTACCACCAGCGCCCGGGGAGCAGTGTAGTGGGATGGTACCTTACTCATGGGAACCTCAGTGGTGCCCGGGCCGGGACCTAACCACTAGGCCTCCACTGCCCACTGTAGTCAAAGTAGGAAAATGGACAGGACACGCCCATAAATGTTAACTGTACTTTGTTCTTCATGCTTTGCGTTTTGCCCCTAGTGTTGTGTTGAAATGAGGTTTTTAGACGTTTGGTCTCCACTGCATGTGTTAAAGTAACTCAGTGTGAACTTGAGCTCTGCCTAATTTTGATACAGTGTGGCCATGTGAACAATAAGGTGGACAGAAGGTCTGTAAACAACAACAACAACAACAATAGTACAGGAACTATTAGTTGCTTGGATGTCGGTTCAACCCATCGTCCGTCTTACTTTATTCACGTTTGACCAGTTGTAGTATTTTTCTTCCTCTTTCTTCTTCAACAGCTGATTTTTTTTGGGGGTAAAGCAGAATCATCGTGCTCAGTCATCATGCATTTTTAAAAATGTTGCACCACTGTTTTGGTGCTTTTTTCCCTTTTAAAACCTCAGAAAACTACATACTGTAGTGTATCCCACATTCAGATACTACATTCTCTCTGTATCGTGCCCCCACCCCCACCACCACCCCCACTTACACCCAACACATCATAATCACGGCATAAACAGCAGCACCCGCTTCGCTTTCAGCCTTGCAGGAAGGTGCTTAAACTGCAGTGATAAATATTTAGGGGTTTTTTTTTTTTTTGGGTTTTTTTTTTTAGCTAAGCCCGGGTTACACACCTGTGGGTGCTGTAAGCACGCTGTTCCCGGAGCTTATAATGAGTGTGTGTAGCAGAAGACTGAGAGAGTGGGGAGGGGGGAGGGCTGCTTTAGATCCACTCAGCTTTAAACCTCCGGAGATAAGATTTTAGTGGGAGTCAAGTCAGCGAAGCTTTTGTTTCCTTTAAAAAGTGAGAAGTACCTGTCAAACTGTACTTTGTAGGGGGGAAAAAAAGAGAGAGAGAGCGAGAGAGGAGAGTGAGAGAGGAGAGAGAGAGAGCCACATCGTGAGAGAGAGAGAGAGACAGACAGAGAGAGAGAGAGAGAGAGAGAGAGAGAGAGATGCTGGTGGACCTGAGCGGTTCGTTAACATCTGTCACTAGCACGCAGCGTCCCCCCCCCCACCCCCCACCCCCCACCGACTGTGTTTCAGCGCTCACGCTTTCTACCCCCGTACCTTCGCCGACTGCCAGCTTTCAAAGAGCTCCTCTGCCACTTCCGCACACGCTCCATATCTATTAAAAAGTCACGTCGAGAGAAATAACGGGAAGAATATAATTAAATAAGAAAAAAAGAAAAGAAAAAAAAAAGAAAAGAAAAATCCAACAACAACAAAAGTGCGAGATAAGAAAGCTGCAGCTCATGTCAATTAATGACTTTTGGTTTACAAATGCTGCGTTCTGTCGCGGCCGCGGCCTGTTGTTATTAACTGGCGCGTCGCTTTAAAAGGCGTCAAAAAAAGTCGAGGCGAATTACGTGAGAGAAATAAAAAAATAAAAACATAAATTATTTACGGTGGACGACGGCAAACCCACCACGCGGCCGTCTTAGAACTACGCAGCTGCACAAACTGGACGGACGCTGCTGAGAGTCTGGGAACAATAAGCGAAGTGTGGTTAAAACAGGAAGAACGTTGACAAGCGGAACCGTTGTCATGCGACTGTCGTCCGTTTACAGCACCGGGGACGAAGTCGAGACGTGTCCTGTAAGAGAAGGAGGGAGTAAAGGCTACACGACAAAAAAAATGTTTGAGTGTTGAGTGTTAATGGAGGAAAGAACGTGAGCGAATGCAGTATGAATTAGGGATGAACAATGTTGTAGGAATCATATGGGTATCGGCCAACATTTCAGCCTAAAACACCCCACACGGGTCCGTCCCGAACCGTCCTACCGCTGCTCATTCCGCTGCTTTACTGTTGTCAGCGCTGCTGTTGCTGCCAAATCAAAGGAAGCACGATATCACCAGATTCATACCGGTATCCGCAGATATTCCCTGCAGAGTTTATGTCGCCGTCAGACAGACGTTTACATCTGAGACATATTTCAAAATGATATTCGGTCCATTTAGCTGCTTTGGAAGAGTCAAATTCTTAGGCGACGTTGCGCTAAAATACCTATAGAAATACTTTTATTAAGCTTATAGAGATAAATACGAGCTCTATGCACGTCATATTCCCCTAATCCAGGTAAACTCATCCCACATTGGTGCAAAGAGCAAATATTCTGGTAGTAAAAGTAAAGTTTAAGGATGAAAAGTAAATATTAGTATAATATATAAAAAAAGATGCACAGAATGCAGAATATGCATAGTATAGTATGTATAGTACAGTGCAGTATAGTAAAGTATCCAAAGGATGTATAGTAGAGCATGTGTTGTATATAGAGTATAGTATAGCATAATATAAAATACTATAGTAGAAAATGTGGAGTATAGTATAGTATTTAAAAGATGCATAGAATGCAGACTATGCATAGTATAGTATGTATAGTACAGTATAGTATTGTTAAGTATGCAGAGGATGTATAGTAGAGTATGTATAGTATATAGAGTATAGTATTGCAGAAATTGTATAGTACAGTATAGTATAGTATAGTATAGTATAGTATGTGGAGTATAGTATAGTATGTAAAAGATGCACTGAATGCAGAATAAGCATAGTACAGTACAGTACAGTACAGAAAAGTAAGTAGAGGATGTATAGTAGAGGATGTATAGTATAGAACAGTATGTAGAATATGTAGAGTATAAAATAGTATGTACAGAACTGTACAGTACAGTAAAGTATGTAGAGTATGTATAGTAGAGTATATATAGAATTGTATATAGAATATGTACAGTAGAAAATACTATGTATAGTATAGTGCAGTACAGTATTGTATAGTATATTATAGCATAGTAGAATGTGTAGATATGTAAAGTACAGTATAGTATAGTGCAGTACAGTATTGTATAGTATATTATAGCATAGTAGAATGTGTAGATATGTAAAGTACAGTATA
>JBBPDA010000030.1:3557224-3575299 GCA_037974385.1 Arnoldichthys spilopterus
CACAACAGCCACCCCACCCCCCCACCCCCCCACACCCCACCCCACCCCTTAGCGTTCAGCAAGGCGCCAAAACTGTATTGGGTTCTTCAGTGGTTCTTGGAGAATCTCAGATCAATCTGTGCTGTAAAACTGTAATAAAATAGCACTAGTGCCATAAACACTGCAGATTTTTTACAGTTAGGGTTCAACACTCACGGTCTATATCCTCACTGCTGCTCTGGGGCTCTGCAGCCTCACAGGCCAGTTCTAGAGTGTGGAACGCTGGAACATGAGCAGCAAAACTCAGACAGCAACGGGTTTAACTGTCAAAAACACTCGCAAACTCTGCTGAAATGGTGTAAATGTGGGGCTGGATCTCTGTGTATCTTCCTTTCTTTGTGATGCACTAGTTTATTGAGTAATATCTGCAATAGCAGAACATTTTTTTGGAGTGTTTTCGTTAGGCATCATCACAAAACGAATAATCCATAATCACGGAAATACACTTGAAGTCATTCTGCTCTAAAGTACTTGTCTACTTGGCCTTTGACCTCATGTCTATGTTCCATAGACCGCAGCACCCAGGGGCCGGTATCTCACGCCCCCTTATATATTTCATGTTAAAACATTTAAAGTGCTACACTTTACACTACAAAGGGCATTTGGGCCTTAGTTGGGTTTAATATTTCATTTGTGATGTCATGCAGTCTTCTGCAGCTCTTGCATCGTCAGCCTCATCAATTTAATATGTCTCTCTCATATTTCAATGTTCTCGCATTAAAATACCCAGCATGCACTATGCAAACACATGGAAATCCCTGTGGTGTCCACCAGTGGTGACTGCTATCCTAGGCACAGGGTCTTCGTTTAGCACAGCAGAAGCAGGTTTTTACCCTCAGAGAAAGTTTGAGATTAGGGTCTCCTTGCTAACAATTGCTTTAAGCTGGTATAACTGCTCCGGCTTCAGCTGCCGGGCGCCCATCTGCATTGACCAGCTAAGGGAACAAAATCTCAACAGCTTCCAAGTTCCTTCAAAACACAGCGCAATGCAAAAGTCTTAGTCCCCTGAGAAAATGATCATTAACAGCTGTTTATGTGGGTTTTTTTCTAAAAAAAACCCCCACTTACATTAATATTATGAATAAATACTAATAAGTGTAAAACTCTAAACAGGGATTATATTTGCATTAAGTGTGTTGGTTTGACCATTCCCAGAGTTCTCCTCTCCCAGTGGACGCCCAGTGTTACTGCAGTTCCCATCCAATCGCTGCTTTGGGCTCAATCATTCCTTCTTTAGCTGAAATCTGACGAACCTGTGTCTTCAAACCAGCTCACGCACCATCGACTACTATTAACACACAAATCTTCCTACTTTTCACTGCTTTCCTGTTTGTTTGCGTTGATTCTAACGTTCACTTGTGTTTTTGCTGCAGAAAGGAACTCGGCTTAAAACGGCTTTAAACCGTTAACAGAGGGGGCTAAGACTTTTGCACAGCACTGTACACCATCAGAGTCTACAGCACAGCTGTAGGGAATATAGCAACGGTGACACTTTTCATTGTAGCCAGAGTTTCCCTGTAAGTCACATCATATTATCAGTCTGAACAAATGTTTTCCACGTCTGAATATTTGCTCAGCTTGTTCAGACACTGCTGCGCTGCAGCTAACGTCAGTGGCATGGCCGACACTGAGGCAGCAACAGATTGGCAAGTTTGTCAAGTATTATTGCGCACATATTTAATTAAATCCGTTTGAGTCACAATAAGTACATCGTGTGGCCTAATAACGGAAAGACCACGGTCTTATAGCGTAGATGGTATTTACACCAGTGAGCACACAGTGATACGTGGGAACCAACCTCCATCCAGCTGGTTAAGCAATCACAGAGATAGCAGCCGTTTAATCCTGCGAGACGTGCCGGCAAATCCATGAAAGTGACTTTGACATAAAGCAGTGCCATGTTGACTTTTATGTACGCTTTATGGCATATTCAGTAAGACGGCACTCGATCGGCGCCCAAGATTGTGAAGAGAGATAAAGAGCGCGCACTGTATCGGCCCAACGACCCTGGAGAGGTAATAAAGGCTGAATTCATTTCCGACCATAGCGGCAGCAAGTGAGCCAACACCTGAGCCCAAGAGGAACAACTGCCCTTAAATCAAAGGCCCAATGGCGACAGACAGTTCTCAGTCCATTACAGCCAATAGGTGCCACTTAGGAAGTAATTGGTAGCGCATCGTGGTCGTCGTCATTAACCGGTCAGGTTATGTCCCAAATGACGATGCGATGCATCAACACAAGTGTGGCGACGTTGGAGCTTTGCAAAATGTTGTAGAGCATTGAAGGTGAGGGTGACTCCAAAAGTGGTCACTGGCAAAAGACAACCTGGCCAACCTTTCAGCACTTTGTAACTATAGGGCCACGTCCCAATTTGTCCCAAAAAGGTTGTGGCCCAATGGTCAACAGTGGAGATTACCCAATGGTCAAGTGTGGGAATGGTGAAATGGTCAACAGTAGGAACTGCTCGGTCTACAACACAGGCGGTGGCTCTATGGTCAACAATATAAATGGCCCAATGGTCACCAGAGGGGATGGCCCAATTGCCATTAACACTGCTGTAATGAGGTTATAATAGGACAGTGCTGGTCAACAGTGCTGGTTGTGTGTTGCATTGCACCCCAGAGATGTGTACATTGACCTCTAAGTCTAGTTAAGATTCTGCAGATTCCACGGACATGCATCGCTTACATACTGCAGCCAGAAACGAGTTCAACTGTGCTTTAATGTGAAGGTAGCAAAACAAGCCTGTGAGGGGCGTGGGGCTCTAGGGGTGAAACTAATGAGCAACTGCAAGTCAAAATACCTTAAGATCCACAAAGCTGATCTGCCTAAATAAAGCTGCATGCTACAATTGATCAAGTTCTACCAACGTTCTTCAAAGCTTGTCTGACCTAGCGACAGTTGCTATGGAAAAGCACATTCACAAGTGGAAGAGAGTCCCTAAAAAGACCGCTCCCTCTCATCAGCCCGATTCGTTAGACATGCGACTTTCTACGCCGATGGAAACGGCTGCTCGTCCCCGCCGAGAGATCCTGCAGGATTCACCCCCACCCCCACCCCCATCTGGAAGAAACACAAAAACAGTGAGTGCTGTTGACTCGCAGCCCCGAACCAGAGCAGAGGGAGCGAGACGTCGGCGGCCGCTGGGTTTTTCGAGGTCAGGGTGACGTGGACCCTGTTCGTCGCCGGGCAGGCAGAAAAGCAGACGTGACGGAGGCCAACGTGGAAGGGATCCGCCACAGCCACTTCCCTTCCTATCTGCGTTCCCCTCTCGGCGCACAGCCGGGGAGAAAGTGTGCTCGTTGCTTATCGAGACTCCTGTTCTTTAAAGGGCGCTTTTATCCCTGGTTTGAACAGCTTAAGCGCAATATCCGCGCTCATGCACACACGCCTGCAGGGGAATTTCGAGGAGACATTATGCCTAAGTTATATTAGGCACGCTTATTCCCCATTAACACGCACACCTCCGTCGAATATCTCGCTCTAGCACACACACACACACACACACACTCGCAATCTCACTATCGCTCTCTCACCGACATACACACACTTTTTCTCTCTGGCTCTATCTCCCGCTCCCCCTAGACACACACTCAACACTAGAGCAATCCAAACATACTGCATGTTTATCGCACCTGCTCTGTAGACGTAACTCACACTGTCTGCATTTACTCTTAACATGCAGGTCCACTGCTGACTGTTGTCTCAGACCAGGGGCACTTTATTTTAGGACTGTCCTGCAACCCCACTTCTTTTAAGGCAGTGGAGGCCTAGTGGTTAGGACACTGCCGTTGGGACCCGAAGGTCACAGGTTCAAGTCCCGCCCCGGGCAACGCTGTGGAACCCTTGGGTAAGGTACCGTCCTGCTGTTGATAGCTGCCCACTGCTCCACGTGTGCACGTGTGATGGGTTAAAGGCAGAGGTCACGTGCCGTTGTGGTGCTGGAGTGTTTTCACAATGACAAACAGCCACTTTCACTTCACTTCATCTGCTTTATAATAATAATAATAATAATAATAATAATAATAATAATAATAATAGAAATACTAGAATTAAAGATTATCCCTGTCTTTCTGCTAAAGCTAAGCTAACAGCACATGAAAATGTTTGGGCAGGGACACAAGTAAAAAAAAGTAATTGAAAAATGTTAAAAAAAACATGTTTTTAAACATTTGTAAAATTTAAATCCAACCAAAACTAAAGTATTTTTTACTAAAATACTCTCAGATTGAAAGTATGAACTAAAGTTACAAAGATAAATTCCGTATTTCCCAGAAACCATTTGGCCTTCTGATGGCCTCGAAATCCCAGAGCGTTCCCCTCATTATAATAATAATAATAATAATAATAATAATAATAATAACAAAACTGCGAAGACCATTAATTTCAGTGCTCCTGTAGGATAGTGGCAATTTCTGTTAGCGTCCCTATCTTTCTGTTTAAGCTAAGCTAACAGCACATCAACATTTCTGGGCAGCGACACCTGAAGCTTGTAAATGCTGTTTTTACTTTGTGTGTTTGATTTCTAAGGGGGTTTCCCTCCTAAAAAGTCTTGGCCTAGAGCTGCCCCTTGTTTTCACTGTCATTGACATATGTAGAACTTTCAGGAAGCTCAGAGTGACGCCTTCGGTCATGAAATTGGCCCCACCCACTGGAAGTCAGAATGTGACTTGTTTGTCAGATCATTTTTTGAAAAAAGAGGTTTTAAAAATGTAATCAATACAAAACTAAACACTAATACATGTTTACTACAGTACTTGCGAATGAATAACGAACTAAAAAAGGTGAATTTTGCTCCACTTGGAATAATCATAATCATAATAATAATAATAATGACAGAATTCTACACTGTCAGCTGCTGCAATTTTGCAGTAAATGAAAATATAATTTTTGAGAAAAGTTTGTAAATAATTTGAATCTAAACTAAACTAAACACAGACATTTTATAATACTCAATAATTATAAATAACAATAATAATAACATACTGTTTTCTTAAATTACAGCATGTTAATGTATGTTGACTTGAGCTGATGTTTACTGTATGACTGAAGATTACAGTAAAAGGTCTTACGGTTACTTACAAAACTTTACACTTTACACAACGTTGCCATTCTTTTTTGTTTACAGTGATGGTAATGTAAATGTAAAGCATGTTGGAAAACATCACTGTGTTCCGAGCATGTCCAGAACATTTGACCTTGGGCTTCAAACGCTGCGCTTCAGCCACACTTCAGACGTAGCCACGCGGGTTCGAGGAGGGTTACGTAACCCAACGACATTTCACGCCCTCATCTCATCGCCGCCATATTCCAGCCTAGGAGGGTTTTCCACCGTCGGTAAACCTGTTTACACAAACGCATCGGGATTAGCGCTGAAACTCCCCATCCGGCACAGCGCTGCCTCCAACCTCGGGCGGCTCTCCGGCTTCAAAAGCAGCAGCTAATGAAGCGGGTCCGGGCGAACGGAAAGCACATCACCAGTGGAGATACGGCCGCTTCCTGCCTGGTGAACCCGCCTTCATGAAGGTCCGGCGGGCTTCGAGTTCACGGGGAACGTGGCTGAGAGCAGCAGAAGTCCAAATGGATGTGCAAATGTGGAGGATAAAGAGACAGATCTTCAAAAAAAAAAAAAAAAAAAAAAAAAAAAAGGAAGAGGAAGAGGGGAAAAAAATCATTATTCCCAGCAAATACAAGGAAAAGAAATCAACATGGATGAACTCGGATGGCCTACTTTACGCCCAGTGGGGCTGATTTTCTCATATTTGCTGATGAGGCTAAAGAAGAAAGCTGCTGGAGTGAAGTGAGCGAGTGTTGCCTTTGAACAACAAACACGCGAAGGATAAAAAAAATGTACAAAAAAGAAGAAAAAAAAAAAGGGAGAGCCCTGTTCGCCAGCACTTATTTATGATCCAATAACGATCCCTCTCTTCTGAGCGAGAGGCTTCTCATAGCCGGCCACGGAGAGGTAAATATTGATAGAGCTCTGTCCTACCAGGCACCTGAAGCCAACCACACTGCCTCGCGCCATAAAGCCAATTTCCACGACGCTGTGCGGCAGATTTCCCCGAGCCCCGAGGTGCGTACGGATCCCAGCCGAGCTAGTGCAGAAACAGGGGGATGGTGCTTCCTCGCCGAGCCCGTGTTTTCGGCATTTCTTCTCTCGTGTCTCCACGGCAAAAGTGATCTCCAGCTGCAGGCCAATTGTATTTTTTATGAATCGCGGCCTCTCGTAAATGACATTACTGCGAGGCGAATACATATACGCGCAAGGAAAAGCACGACGGGAAAATAAGCAACGTTTAGCTCAAACAAACATCCCCAGCGGTGCTGAGCCATGTTACACTGCCCCAGGTTGCGTTGAACTACTGCGGTGCTGTGTTTCTTCCACTGGGGCTTTCTCAGAAGATACGCGTGTGGACCCCAGCCCACACCATCAGGCCTTTTATTAACCCTTCAGTGGGGGCATTGTTAACAGTTCGACCCGTTTGCTTGTGTGGCAGCGTCCCACACTTACACTCTAGAACCGGCCCGTGTGACTGCAGAGCCGATCCAGAGCAGCAGTGAGGATAGAGACTCGAGCGTCGAACCCTAAGTGTAAAAAATCTGCAGTGTTTATGACACTAGTGCTGTTTTATTACAGTTTTACAGCACAAACTGGTCAGAACCTCCTAGAACCACTGAAGAACCCAGTAAAGTGTTGGCGCCCTGCTGAACGCCAGGGGGCGCTGTTGTGAAAGTGCTGTGTTTGTTGGTTTGACTCTTTTGTGGGTTGTGCTGTGACGCGTGTGGAGTGTGTGTGGTAGAAGGACAGATGTGTTGTACAGCGCTGCAGGACAAACAGCCAGTGTGTGTGTGTGTGTGTGTGTCAGTCGCGTGTGTTCTGCTCTGGAGTGAACTGCACTGCGTTGGCTGTGTGACGCGTGTCCTGTGTGATTTATTCACTGATCCACTTTCACACGTAACACAGTGAGAATATAAAGCTCTGAGTGTAAAGACGACGCCGCGTCCACTCAACACTCAACTCACACTCACTTCTACGGTTATATGAAGAGTTAGAACATGATAGAATGTTCAGTGTTTAAGGTTCTAGAACACACCGGTGTGACGGTACGAAGTTCAAAGTTCTGACCCATTTCCCACATCACTTTCACAATAAGACGAGCCTCATAACGTTATAGTTCGTTTGAGATTTACAGCTTATTAATGGTTATTATTAGGTAATAAATGGCCTAAAAACATTAATAAGTAGTTATAACACATTGACCCTTTAATGGCTACACCAAGAAAAAAAAAATTACATTTTTTTCTGTGTATTTTATACTAATCTGGAGCATTAATAACAATTTTTGATTTTTTTTCAATAAAAACTCTGTTTTTTTAAACTCAGTTTTTTTAAATACAGAACTCGCTCAAACAGTCTCGATTCATTTTTATCCTAAAACTCTGAATACATAAAATAATTAGTAAAAATCAATTAAAATTCATGGATCCTCTTAAAACGTTTCTGAGAAATCCATAAAACGTCCTTAAATGTGTGTTAGGGCAACAGAGCCACCTGCTACTAGCAGCCTTTGTCTAGAGTCTGGTGGTGAAGCTCGGGGGAAAAGGTCTGTTGATTAAAGACACAGTGAAATCCAGTGGAGTTTTTCACCATAACAGACCTCAACCAAGTGGCAGTGATGGAACGATCAGGCTGAGACCAAATGACTGAGCAGAGCACTACAGGGTTCATAAGGCAATATTGACCTGCTGCTTGCCAAACACTGGGCCCAAATTCATCTATACTGGTACACGCTTAGACCCCATCTTTGGAGAGGGACCACACTACACTGTAACTTCCAGTTTTGCCTCATGTATGTGTGGGCATGAGTGAGGGAAGACAGACAGACCTCGGTCTGTAACACAGTGCCATCTTAATACAAAAACTGGCCATCGTTTTGCTCCATACACCCCATTAATCCCTGAGGGGAAACTGATCTCTGAATCTGGGGCAGTGAGCACACACTGAGAGCTGTGAGTAGCTGCACACACACCTGAAGCAGTGGGCAGCCACACTGCCACAGCACCCAGGGAGCAGCTGTGGGTTGGGTGCCTCGCTCGAGGCTCAGGGACTTGAGCCAGGGACCCTTCAGTCACACACCTGCGTCTCTAACCTTTATTAATGGTCACCAACTGGGACATAATCACCTTAGGATCACTATTAAGCAGTTATAACACATAATTTAACAGGCAGTGATGATGAATATGAAAATTAACATGAGTATGCGATGAAACAGGCAGGTGTGATGCGAATGGATTGGAGAAGACAAAGACCAGTAACCAAGGAGTTTTACCAGCGCACATGAATGTGGGATCACTATTTGGCAGGCAACAGGTCACTCATGCCCTTTTAGTGTATGTTATCGCTGAGCTAATCGGTAGCTATTAGAGCGCTCTGATTTCCACTTACCTCAGGGACCAAACCCGTCCTAAGTGTGTGTATAGTCAGACTGCATTTGCATATACACTGCAACGCATGTGCAAGTGTGCTGTCTAGGGAGGAGCAGGCATTTAGGAGCTTAGAGCCTGTGGATCCCTACTGAAATAGCAGAACTGCTGCATTTCACAACACAGTCGCACTTTTTAGCAACAAGAACAAGCAGCAAACATGACAACCAGGTCAGGAGGCCATGAGAGGTTTCACAGGCTACACTTCTGGTACGTAGTGCACACCTGGAACACTCCAAAAGACCTGCCGTGTCGGAGACGCTCTGACTCAGTCGTCTAGAACATCGCAGTAAGGCCCTTGTCAAAGTGGCTCAGATCCTTGCGCTCCTGCTTCCAGCATATCAACTTCAAGAATGACTGTTCACTCGCTGCCTAATGTGTCCCACCCCCCTGACAGGTGCCATTGTAATGAAATAACTAGAGAGTCGATGTTACTCACCCATCCTGTCAGTGGTGTTAATGTTATGGCTGATCCGTGCTAGGGGAAAAGCATCAGTTTTATTGCGAGGCTGCGATTAAGATGCCGCAGACAGAGACTGCAGACTCCTCACTGACCCCGATCCAGTCCACAGTTTTATTTCGCCCCAGCTCCTAAAGTGCCTGGGCCAGGGACTCTGTAGAGTCGTGATTCCCTGGCTCAGGTGTGCTGCCAGCTGGAACGGGATAAAAAACGTGGACTGGCTGGGTCCCCCGAGGATCGGGCTGTGAATCTCTGAACAACATTAATTCACCGGTGTTTACTTTGCACATATGCATCAAAGCAAATTTGTTTGAAGACTCGTTAGCGTTGTTTTGGGTTGATTTCCCCTTTAATGCACCTAAACACAATGTAAATGACTAGCAAAGCTAATGCTACGTAGAAGAAACTCGTCTAGGGAACAGTGTGGAGAAACAACACGGAGCTTGAAATATTTGTTCACATCGTTTCATGCACAAGCGTTACACGTGGAGCAGTGGGCAGCTATCAACAGCGCAGTGCAGCAGGACGGTACCTTGCTCAAGGGAACCTCAGTGGTGCTCGGGCCTGGACTTCATTCAGTTCATAAGGTCAATGTCCTCACCACTAGGCCTCCACTTTTGGACCTCCCGACATGGTTCAAGACTGGTCAGATTGGCTTAGACTGGGTTTGGCCTCAAAACTCAGTGCTGTGGGTTGGATCTGGACAGGCTCGGACAAAGCTATCGGGACGTATTGGGGTTTGGGCCCAAATTTCAGGCCCGATTATAGCTCTGACCAAACTGAAAGCCGCAAAGCAACAGTGGACCACTCGGCATAATGGTAAAATCGCCCACTGGAACCAAGAAAGCATTACTGTATTTGAGAAGGCTTCGGGGGGTGGGGGGGGGTGGGATGGGGTCGTAGCTCGGCGCACTGCGAACAGCAGCCTCCTGCAAAGATCAGTGGGTTCGTACAGTAGATTGAGACAGAATTACATTCAAATGAGGCAGTTGGGAGTACAGACACAGATATGATGAAATATTTCCACTTTTCAAACAAAAGAAGGCGCCTGGTCACAAAAAGAGTGGGCGTCGGAAGACGCCGAGGAGCGCGAGGCTGGCGGGGGAGTATTTTCTGGCGTAATCCGGGTGTCAGCAGGAGCAAGACCCGTGAAGGTAGGGGACAGGGCATGGGCTGTGGCAAATTCAGCCTTTTGAACCGAAGATGACAGGCAGGTCCGGAGGCCAGCGGTGACACATCTTTTGGTAATTGGATCCCAAGATGGACACAGTGACTTCTTGGTATTGTGGCATTTTTTCGCAGCGTTGTGGCCTGTAATGACTAGAGGCTTGGGGGAGACTGGCGCACACCAGCAGTAAATTAACACCTGTTCATAAAAATACCATGGACATAATTACAGACAGCACCCTGCGGTCAAGAAGCCGTCAGTTAGTTCTCATGAGAAATGACTTTGGATGTTGGGGAACTTTTGATGTTGCATGTCCTCGAGTGAACCATTGGATCGACTGTATTCATACAGGAGCTCATAATTGCTTTCCCTATCTCCCCTCGCTGGACTTGTCTCCGGTCAGGATCTTCTTTAGGAAGCAATAATGTGCCGTTAATGCAATGGCACCATTTAGGGGTGTCGCAGTATACCAATATTGACAATAACTGTGATATTTATGAGACGAAATAGTGATATTGTGTTAATAATACACATACAATAAGTATCTACATATAAGCAATTATGCGGTTCACACTCCATCATGGTAGGGGGCAGTATTGCTCCTGAACGCTGGTTACCCCTGAAAAAGGAGAAGCAGAAACAACTGGCTAGTTAATGAGCTAACAGCTAATAGCGACGTGTGTGCCCTATGACTGCTATTGCTGCACAAAATCGTGTTATAGAAGATGACAGAAAGCAAGACGCTGTACTTGCACCCGCCAGTAAGATTTAGGAGTAGAGAGAATGAGCTGCTTAGTTTGCCCTGAAATGGTAAATGTGACATTAAGGTTTTAGTTGTGATGTTAAAGCTCAGTTCTCATCAACCTGGACTTGACAGTATTTGCTCTCTCGTGGTTATTTTTGGGCAGCTAACGGTATCCGAGTCAGTGGCCTTGGGAATCTTATTCTGTCTGTTCATCTGGTCACTACTTCTTCCTCCATTCTGCAGTGTACAGTGTTACAGACTCTCCACCTCGCTGCCCTGCATTGGCCAGCATATACATATATGCACACCAATCAGCCATAACATTAACACCACTGACAGGTGAAGTGAATAACATCAGCGCTGTAGTTATTTCATTACCAGGGCACCTGTCAGGGGGATGGAATATAATAGACGGCAAGTGAACAGTCAGTTCTTGAAGCCGATGTGCTGGAAGCGGGGCAAATAAATATCTGAGACACTTTGACAAGGTTTTGTGGAGGGATCCAGGTATGCAGTAGTTATTACCTACCAAAAGTGATCCAATGAAGGACACCTGATAAAGTGACAGGGCCATGGGCACCCAAGGCTCACTGATGCATGTGGGGAGTGAAGGCTACCCCGTCTGGCTCGATCCCAGACAGCAGCATAAGGGGGATCTACTCTATATTAGGCAGGCGGTGTTCCTTAGTTAAAATCTTAAACACACGATGAAAAAACAGTGATTTGCTGCATGTTTAGAAATACAGCCATGTGGAAGTGACTCAGTTAATGATAGCCTGACACAGGAGCAAAGCCATGTCGTTCAGTGAAGGGAACCCAAGCAGCTCTCTGATTTAACCAAAGAAATCATGTCCTTCAGTAAAAGCTGCTCTCCTGCTGACCCTGTTCACACTCCATAATAACATCTATCTTCAGCAGAAGTGGGCACTAAAATGTGTAGCTGCTTACAGCTGACATCATAAAATGACCAACATCTGCCAGACAGCCTCCTTAGATCAGGAAGCTCAAGTTTAACTCAGTCTATTGATCATATGTATGTTAACGTACATGATCAGATAACATATCAGAACATGATAGATGACAATGAATATAAAATTAAAGCAAAAATAAAAGTTAAAAAAAAAAAAAATAATATATATATATATATATATATATATATATATATAAAGAATATTTACACAAATATGGGAAGGGCACATTGTGTAAAGTGCGAAGTACAAAAGTGAAAAAGTGACCAGTGCGAACAGCAATATAGTCACTTTCACTCATTTTGTCTCCACCAATTTTTATCATGGTGCATTTTGTCCTCACCAAATTATGTCATGGTCTGTTTCTTCCCCACCACTTCTTGCTGTGGGTTAAAATATAATTTTCATAGCATATAATTCATGAATTCTATGATATTTGGATGTTTTCGCCACTCTGACATACGTCTCAACAATCCACTATTCATTAAGCTCCTCTTGAGTTGTGTTACAGTAAGCAAAACACTAAAACGCCTCTAACTACTGTGTGGAAGCAGTCCAATCCTCAGGGACCACCCACCAGTTCAAGTTCTCACCCTCTTCCAGCTCCGAACACACCTGAGCCTGGCACCGAGAGCTGTTGAAAGTTGATCAGGTGTTTTAGCTAGTGGAAGAAAAGAAAAAATGTGAACTGACTGGGAGTCCCCAAAGAACGAGTTAGGAACCTCGGCACCAGAGCGATGGTTCAGCTCAAAGAGTAAGACATAGAAGGAGCGGTAAGTGGTGGATCAGCTTCATGTTTTGGCTCTGCTGAAAGCAGTTTGGGGGGGGGATCAGATAGACGAGAGAATGTTTCTCACCCTCAAAGTTTGTCTGAAGAAGCACAGCTGTGCCAGGCTTCAGAGGCACGTGCGGTGAATCCTAATGAGCCTCGCCTGTAATTCGTCAAACGGCCCTGTCAGAGGGAAAACAAAAGACGAGCATGCTCCGCTGTACGTGACAAAACGCCACTTTGTCAGCCGTCACGCGGGAGGACTCTCAGTCAAAGGTGAGGGGCTTTTTTTTGGAAAATAATTTGTTTGATAGGAATTTTAGCCCTAATGTGGAATCTTTTTTTCCACCAAACCAGAAAATCCAACAATGAAATACGCGACTGTCATTCAAAAACAAGCCTTAGAAGACATCAATGGGCGATTGTTCTGAATGTAGAGTCATGTTTCAACAAAAGTTTATCTTCCCCAAGTATTATTACAGCTGTTACAGACAATAAAACCCAAACTGCATCATTCAAAAACTAACAATTGGACGCTGTCCCTGTGTAAAAATAAAGATATCTCCTTGAAGAGTTTATTTTATTTTAAAATTTGAATGGAACGCACTAATTACATGCTTCTGGTTTGATTTTTCTCGAACGTGTTTCATTAACAGCTACTGCGCTCCAGCTTTCAGTGAGGGCGTTTTTTTTCCGCCGCTGACGAGAGTGAAAATCTGATCAAAATCGCTCGATGCTAGCAAATATGCTAATGGAATTAGCTTCTTAAACCATGGTGGGCCTTTTAACTCTGTTATGCTAAATCATGCTATGCTATGATTTTATCCTCACCTGGAATATTGAGGAGTTCAGTCCATGGGTTTGAGTTCTCTGGTATTTCTGTTATGGTCGTGGCGTGACCTTTCTGAGGAGTTTGTTTTTGAAGGTTGAACGGAATTCACTTAATGCTTCTGGTTGTAAGTGTTTTATTAACAGCTACTGTGGTGCAGCTTTCAGTATGGACATTATTGCATTCGCACACTCACACAGAAGTCTGGAATTGAACACAATCATGAGTAAAATCATAAAGCATACCTTGTTTCCTGACAAAAGTTTGGAGCAAACCACTCCAGGCTAGCAACAATGCTAACGACATTAGCGTCTTAATGTCACTATGGTGGACTCTTTACAAATGCGTAATTCTAAACATATCAACAGATACAGCAACATACCACCCTGGTCTGCATGCTGGTGCTCTAAGTGGTGAAAGAGTAGAACTTTGGGTCTTCATCCTCACCTTAAAAAGTGAAGCATTTAGCTACTACACAGTTTCAGTTTTTTAGCATTTCTGATATTGTCTCTGCATAAAAATTAAGATATGTTTTTGAAGTGTTTGTTTAATGTAAAATCATAATGGAATTCACTAATCATTTGCTTCTGGTTTGGTTTTTTTGTTGTATGTGTTTTATTAAAGTCTTCTGTGGTCCAAATCTCAATAAGGACATATTTCCACTGCTTAAGCAAAAAGCAAGAAAGGAGCCAACAGGGAACTGTACTGGTTCTAGTACTGGTTCATTTTCCATCTGCTTGAGACAATTGGAAGATCATAAAAACACTGTAATTTGGCCTGTTAAATATTTTGCTTTCTAGTTAGTTTAGCTAATTAGCTTGTGTCCAGGAAGGCTTCAGGTTTTCCCTTGAGAGTGTGAATGGATGCATTAGTCTACAACATTTGCTACAGTATCTGCTGACATGAAATAACGTAATGTACTTTTTGCACTCGCACACACACACACACACACACACACACACACACACACACACACACACACACATATATATTCTGGAATTACACACAATCATAAGTAGAATCAAAAAGCTATACGTTGTTTTTTGACGAGGGTGAAAATAGGAGCAAAATCACTCAATGCTAGCATAAATGCTAACGGCTTTAGCTTCTTCATGTCACCATGGTGGACCCTTAACAAAGTCGTAATTCTAAATAAAAACAAAGATATGAAAACAGAACCATTAATATACCGTCCTAATTTGGGGCTCTAATGGTTGTTATAGTAGTGCTTGGGGTCTTTACCCTCACCTGGAAAAGTGAGGAATTCACTGAACTACACAGCTCCACTTTTTTGGTATCAAATGTTCTGGCAGTCCTAAGAGGTCAGCTGTAGAAATCAGGGGGGACCTGTTTTCCTTGGCATGTTCTTTTTTTTGACTTTTCTTCTATCCTCCGTTAGATGCAGCGGCGGCGGCAAGAGCAGTGCTTATCAGGGGAATTCGAATACACAGGTACAAGCATGCTCTTAAAAATGGAAGCCCTGAAGACCCGCTCTCCAAATCTGGAAGCCTTCACCAGAGGTCTCATTAAATTTCCCCACCACAAAGGAATCAACAAAGCCATCTAGTTACTCCTCACTCCACACATTAAGGGATTTCTTCTGCCCTAGATGTTTTACAGGAACCAAACCCATGGGAGCCCATTCTTTCACATACACTACACCTTATATATTGTAAGTAAATCTCTGTATGGCCACAAAGGACCTGGTACAGTGTATTGTGAGGGTGAATAGGCCCATAGCAGGAGCACAGCGTTGATTTAAGCAGCGTATGAAACGTAATGGTCGAAAAAATACAGGTTGTATATCATGGTGACCTACAGAGACAGGAGGTGGGCCTCATTTAGACGAGCTACATGCAATGGAGGCTGTGTTTGTTGGCCACTTACATCCACAAGTGCAGTCCCATTTCGAAGCAGCCTTGGAATTCAACCAAGATACAGAATGTGACCTTCATTTGACAGAAGTGTGGGGTACCTGGTGGCCTTCACTATCCCACAATCCATTGTGGGTCAGTTACCTTTGAATATTTCTTGGGAAAACAGAAAATGGAAAGAATGTAATCGTCTCCTATTCGTCATGGTTTTGACATATCAGGACGTTCAAACTGGATGCAATATGTGAGGTTCCTACAAATTTCTTGGTATGGACTTCATTTAGAAACATGAAAACATCAATTGGAAGGTTCTTTATGGAACCAACAGTGGTAACTCTATTGGATTGCTCCAAAGAACCCTTCTTTTAAAGAGTGCAGGTTGGTGAGTAAACGGGTATTGAAAATAGCTCCTTCATTTTATTGTAATTCAATGTGTTGTGGGGAGCACTGGGGGGGGGGGGGGTACAGCCCCACCAGGAAATTTGATTGGCCACCACAGGCCTATACTGAAGTCATGGGGCAAAATCTGCACAAGCTTTCATTGAGAAATTGTCACTGGTATCGCAATTCTAAACAATGTCAACACATTTGTAAACAATATCAACATATAATAATATATACTGCATATAGATATCATGGCAACTCTCAGCTGGCTTGTTCATTTTGATGGAAAGAGGGTTCCTGCACACTACTGTATGTACCAAAGGTCAAAAAGATGCATAGCACCCATTACTTGACAGAAGAAAACCTACAAAATATCAGTTAGAAGGTAAAATAAGCAGTATTTATGGGGAAATGTGCAGTAGAATTGTCATTTCTTCTATTGGTCTGATGGACATCAGAGGCTGTCCACAGAGTCATCATTAGCTAGAGATTTTTAGAGATTTGTCGCGCATACATTTATAGAAGTGCAACATGCAGTGAACTGTAATCTCTGTGTTTTACTCCTCCGAGGCAGTGAGAACATTGACCTAAAGCAGTGGCAGCCTTGCTTAAAGGCACTTGAGCCTGCTGATTGGTTGTGGGAATTGAACTAGTGAGCCTTTGGTCAAATTGTCTTACCTATCAGGAATGTAACAAACCGTAAAAAACTACATATTCGAATCTCATGGTCAACTATAAATAAATAAATAAATAAATAAATAAATAAAGTTAAGGCCATGCCCAATCCACTGATCAGCCATGACATTAACACCACCTGGCTAATATTGTGTAGGCCTGCATGCCACTGAAGAAACTCTGACAGCGGTGCAGTGTGTTCTGACCCCTTTCTATCAGAGTCAGCATCAAGTTTTTTGTACAGGAAGCTCCTTTTTGGGATCGGACCAGACATGCATCAGTGAGCCTTGGGTGACCATGACCCTGTTGCCAATTCACCAGCTGGATCACTTTGGTAGGTTCTAACTAATGCACACCTGGAACACTCCCCAACAGCTGCCATTCTGGAGACGCTCTAAACCAGTCGTCTAGAACATCACAATAAGGCCCTCGGATCCTTACGCTTCTGCTTTCAGCACATCAGCTTCAAGAAATGACTGTTCACTTGCTGCCTAATATATCGCAACCCTCTGACAGGTGCTACTGTAATGAAATAAGTAGAGAGTCAATGTTTACCTCTCGGTGGTGTTAATGTTATGGCTGAGTGGTGTAGATATAGAGAGTGACATTGTGTTCCACCTAAGCTATTTCAGTCAAAGCCATGGTGGATGCATCCTACAGCCCTATGAATCATGACATTATTTGAATGGGCCGTGTTGGATGTGCCGAATGAAACACCCAAGCAGAAGTGGATTCTTGCATTCTGGAGGGTCCATTATCTCTTTTCTTCCATAGAAGCCAACCATCTGCTCCACTGTCTTCATGCCAGGCTCCTCGTCAATGACATAATCTTCAGAGGCAAGTGTATTGGGCTGTTTGCGGAAACAGCCGTGAAACTCTGTCACCCTAAGCAAGCAATCTGTAGCGAGATTAGCGCACCAAACCGGAAGAGAGCACAAATTTTCCAGCCACTCTAGATGCATTCAACAGCCCGGGACACTCTGTGAGCTCAGCCACAATGCCTTTCATTTGAGCACCAGGTTAGATCATCTGTTTAGCTGGCACATAGTGAAGGAAACTGGAAGGTCAGAAGGTGAATAACAGATCCTGTAACACTATTTTCACAGAAAACAGACACTGGAAACCAGGGCTACCCTTAGGAAAACCACACTCTTTTACCCTTCAGCAGGGAGTGATCAACCTGTTGCCGTGTTCCTTTTTTGCTCATGCTCCAGCGTTCCACACTAACTTTCTAGAATCGACCCGTGTGACTGCAGAGCCCGTGAGCTGCTGTTTCTGGGCAACAGATTCAGAGCAGCAGTGAGGATAGAGACAGTGAGCGTCGAACCCTAACTAGAACCCTAAAAGATCTGCAGTGCTTATGACACTAGTGCTGTTTTATTACAGTTTTACAGCACAAATGTATCAGAGATCCTCCTAGAACCACTGAAGAACCCAATAAAGTGTTGGCGCCCTGCTAAATGCCTGCTAAAAGGAGCTGTTGTGAAAGTGCTTTGTTTGTTGGTTTCTTTTGTGGGTTGTGCTATGATGCGTGCAGAAGGACAAATGTGTTGTACAGCGTTGCAGGACAAACAGTCAGTGTGTGTGTCTTTAAAGTGAAAGTGAAAGTAACTATTTGTCATTGTGAACACACTCAAGCACCACAATGAAATGCAACCTCTGCATTTAACCCATCAC
>JBBPDA010000030.1:3609898-3623957 GCA_037974385.1 Arnoldichthys spilopterus
TCACTGGACATTTTCATCTGGACCAATCACTGGACACTTTCATCTAGACCAATCACTGGACACTTTCATCTGGACCATTTACCATACACTTTCATCTAGACCAATCACTGGACACTTTCATCTAGACCAGTCACTGGACACTTTCATTTGGACCAATCACTGGACATTTTCATTTGGACCAATCACTGGACACTTTCTTCTGGACCAATCACTGGACATTTTCATTTGGACCAATCACTGGACACTTTCTTCTGGACCAATCACTGGACACTTTCGTCTGAAAAAATCACTGGACACTTTCATTTGGACAAATCACTGAGCACTTTCACCTGAACAAAAAACGTAAAATCACCGTTTTCAAGAACACCCAGCTATGTGTTGACAGAGCCTTAGTGACTTGTCCACTCAGTGGCAGTAAAATCATGACCGTGTGGCTTATTGCGGCCTCGCTGTTTCCAGTCTGGTCTGAAAGGACAGACTGACCATGGCTTTTCACCGTGGCCCAGAACACGCACACGTCTGCGTTGAGGAGCTGTTCAATAATGAGGATTTTTTACTAACGTCCTCTTACCAACCAAAAGCCAGCAAAAAAAAAAACAAAAAACAAAACAAAACATGGCTCAAGGCCATGAAGTGCTGTACTTACCAGAGCATCCCAGAGTAAATCTAATCTGGAGAGCACGCAAGACGGGAAAAAAATGAAAGCTTTATCTGGCACGGAGGAAGAAAAATATTCACACAAGCATTGAACATGACTCTCCTCCTCTATGCCTGCCGTAGGACGAGGCTGGAGAGGGTTTGGAACGGGATTCTGACTTAAATAAATATATTAATAGTGAGAAATGACTGATGATAATGCAGAGCCCAAGAAAAAAAATCTTTGCGAGAGAGCGATCTCGCTTTCAAATTTTCACTTTGATTTTAGACCAAGAAAATGTAGCAAAGAAACTTTTTTTTTTTTAACTTTTCCTTTTTTTGCACAGAAAGAAGACAAGGAATTTCTCGCCGGATCCTATCAGTTATTGAGCATTTTTTAGAAACGTGCTCATGCGAAAAAAAGAAAAAATAAACGCAGAGAAAAGACTCCAGAAAAGACGAAGAGTCTCAGAATCAAAGCAGCAAGGCTTTCTGGAGGCAGTGGAGGCCTAGTGGTGAGGACATTGCCTTTGTGAACAGAAGGTCGCAGGTTCGCGTCCCAGCCCAGGCACCACTGAGGTTCCCTTGAGCAAGGTACCGTCCCACTACACTGCTCCCTGGGCGCTGTTGGTAGCTGCTCGCTGCTCCACGTGTGCACGTGTGATGGGTTAAATGCAGAGGTCACATTTTGTTGTGAAGAGACGGTCTGGGCCAAAGGTCAAAGGTCAAGGCTGTATGCGATTTAAAGGTGTGGGCCTCTGCACATTGTAGGCCGTAAAACAGCATAGGGTCTGACCCCTTTCTATCAGAGTCAGGATCTGACCAGGCGGGCTAGCCTTCACTCACCCGTGTGCATCAGTGAGTCTTGGGTGCCCATGACCCTGTGGCCGATTCACCAGCTGGATCACTTTCGGTAGGTACTGACTGCTACACACCTGGAACACTCCACAACACCTGGGGATGCTCTGACCCGATCCTAACCGCCAAAATAAGGCCTTACGCTCGTGCTTCCGGCACATCGACTTCAAGAACTGACTGTTCACTTGCTGCCTAGTGTATCCCACCCCCCTGACAGGAGCCACGGTAACGAGATCATCGATGTTATCGCCTTCACCTCATTTACCGGCCACTAGATCCCGTATGGGTCCGTCCCGATAGCAAAGTGTGTGTGTGCGGCTGTTGTTTGTGGCCACGCGGGAGATGCAGCCATCGACGAGGGCTGTGTTTGTCACGTGCGGCACTCAGGAGCCTGTCTAAAAGCCACGCTAATACAATTCTGTCACTCAGACTATCCATCAGCAGCCCCCCAAAGTGCTTACTGTACCCGCGGCAAATTAAAATAAATACGCACGTCCAGGTAAAAGACACAGGCAACCGGAGCCGGGACGGCCCGGGCCGACGCGGAGCGGGCGGAGGATAAAGCGCTTTGTGAATTAATGAATTATTGATACAAATGACACGTGCAGCTAAACGGCCTCTCGAGCCGCGTCCAGGTTCAGCAAGCGCGAGCAAAAGGCTTCCTTTGTGTTCGGAATGGTGATGTACTGCAGCGCAGGCTCCTGCACTGGACCGCACCATGTTTCTCTTTCAGAAAGGCAGGGAGGTGCGGCTTCTGCTTTGATGGTGGAGTCGCAAAAGACTGGCTTATTGTTTCGGCAGCGCGGATCCTGCGATTTTCTCGTATTTGCACATTAAAGATGCAGGCTGATGAAATATTAAGGCCTCCTGCAGTGTGAAGCCGGGGAACAGGAGGGAAAGGGCTTAGCTGGTAGGCCCAGCGTCAGTGCGCGCACAGCATTGGGGTGTGTGTGTGTGTGTGTGTGTGTGTGTGTGTGTGTGTGTGTGATGTGGTGTGGTGTGGTGTTGGGTTTGGGGGAAAAAACTTAAATTGGGGGAAAATCAGCTTAGATTGTTTGGGCTTTCAGTCTGACTGACTGCTCTGGCAAAGGAGCGCACACACACACACACACACACACACACACACACACACACACACACACTCACTTTACATGCAAAAACACAACCGTATATGCTCTCCCTTGTACTTTTCGCTCTCACTCACACTTTAACATGCAAATGCAACCATATACTCTTTCTCTCTTACTCTCTCTCTCTCTCTCAGACACACACACACACACACACACACACACATGCTTTAACATGCAAAAACACACCCACATACTCTCTTTCTCCCAGTATCTTACTGCTCACTATTTTTCTTTGTCTCCAAGATTCATATACATATATATATATACATACACAGTCATGTGAAAAAATAAGTACACCCCATGGATGATTTGATTATGATGCAGCTAATGACATTTTTTTTACCATTTAAATACAAAAAACGGATCAGACACATGGAAAAAGCAAGTACACCTTTACATTTACAAGGATCTTTCCTAGAAAGCACTGGTTGCCATAACATTCCCTGAGATCAAATGACATCAGAAGCAGCCTTTATGATGGCTGATGCTTATTGGTTAAGCCTTCGCAATGTTTATGTAGGTTAATGTCAGTTGTCATGACATATACAGTGGTGCTTAAAAATTATCTATATTTTTATTGACTGCGACCTAAAAGTGAAAGTGACTATTTGTCATTGTGAACACACTCAAGCACCACAACGAAACATGATCTCTGCATTTAACCCATCACACGTGCACACGTGGAGCAGCGGGCAGCTACCAACAGCGCCCGGGGAGCAGTGTAGCGGGACCGTATCTTGCTCAAGGGCACCTCTATAGTGCCCGGGCCGGGACTCGAACCTGCAACCTTTAGTTCACAAGGGCAATGTCCTAACAACTAGGCCTCCACTGCCCACTGTATCAGACATTATACAGTCGAGATTCCCACATTTGGGGAATTTCAAAGGGTCAACACAGCCAAGGTGCAATGGCTGAGACTCGGCTTGGGCGGACCACCTTCGTGATCATGGTATGGTCCTAAAAGTAGATGAAGAAAACCTCGTTAGACGAACCAAAACAATGAAATGGAACACACACACACACACACACACACACACACACACACTTTGTTGGCCTACACTCCATAAACACCTACAAGATGGGCATGCACCAACACATCCACACACATACACACACACCCTTGGGACGTAAGCCCTCCCCACCCCGACCACACTCCCATGCAAACAGCCTGTCCCACTGACACTCTGATGTGTGCGACGGACAGGTAGATACATTAGCAGCAGGTGACAGACAGACAGGCAGTGGCCTACTTCTCTCCACCATAAACACACACACACATCTGCCACAAACAGATCGAGCCGGATAAGCGCAGCACCAAACCGTCACGCGCCGCAGACCCCTCGCCGAGCGTTCAGGACACACAAACACACACAGAAACACGCAGTAAAGCGCACAACAAAGGGACCGTCCCTATCTCCGACAGCATGACAGACACTGAATGCAGCTTTCCATTACAAAGCCTCCGCCAGACACGCGCCCGGACCCAACGCGATTCAATCACTCGTTTGCTTGCTTGCGTGTTTGTTTGTTTACTCTACGGGAGAGAGAGGAAAAAAAAGCGACTGTGTCGGAACATTGCTGTAGACATCCATCAGACTGGAGCCTACGGCTGTTATTCACCCTCCAGTCCTAAAGGGCTGCGCGCAGCGCTGCATCGTTTAGCGTGCGCCCTTATTTAACACACCCGATTTCCCTCGTTAAAGGAACAGTTCGGCAGAACGTTTCCTTCTGATCAGCTGATCAGCCAAGATGCTGGACGTTGGCTCTCGAACTGGAGCAACGAGGCCGCCGCGGCTAACAGCTAGCGCTGTAGTCCAGACCACCAAAAGGTTCGGGTCCGAGAGGGACAGAGTTGAGGCAGAAACAGAGCGAACAGAGTCTTCTTTGAGACTTAAGTCCCACGCGCTCTGAAAGCCAGGACTTCACCCAGGGGACGAGTGTGTGAACAAACTGGAGCTATGAGGCCATCACCGCTAACAAGCAGAGTTGTGGTCAAGAGCACCTTTGCTAAATCCAAGGGCAGAGCTAGTCAAGAACGAGTCAAGGTCGAGTCCGAACATGTGGCCTCTGCATTTAACCCATCCACACGTGGACCAGCAGCAGCCATCAGCAGGGCCTGGGGAGCAGTGTAGTGGGATGGTACCTTCCTCAAGCCTAACTGATTCCTGGGCCAGGACCTTTGGCCCGAGGGTCGCGGGTTCTAGGGCAAGTCCCAAACCACTAGGCTACCTGCAACTCATAAAAAGACAAAACTCGCCCAAGACTTTCTACTAAAGACTCGAGACTCGGATTTATACCTCGGAGGCCACTCAGACTTGCATGAAATTCATTTGAGATTACTTAACAAGCTCACACAGTGTGGAGCGTTCGGTAAAATGAAGTTTTAAGCGTTTTCAGGACTGATAAGCTAGGTAGAGCCATAGCAATAGGAGCCATAGGAAATAATAAAGCTCATCCTGTAATCCTAGATGCCTCGGGATTGTTTAGGCATGCAGGAGTGCCTCAGTCTCCAGCCTCTCTCAGAGCGCGTAAAAGGCCTGAAGTGCCCCCGGCTGAAAGAGCCACACTCTCTCCTCCACCGTCCCACAGAGAGTCGCTAATAAATAGCAGCGCAGGACAATGGCCTATTTCCCCTGCAGATGCATCAGTCACAGCACAGCACAGCACACAGGACCCCAAATCTCGGCACTCTAACTACTGCCATGCTGCACGCCGCCGCCACACAGATGCGGAGGAAACATTCCGATGCATCGATCTCAGGGTGACAATTCAACTGCGTCGCTCCCACTTACAGCAGGGGGAAGTCAGCGAGGTACTAGCCACCGAAACGTGACTAGAGTTTAGACAAGTTTAAAGTGACGTTCCAGTACTAAAATCTGATTGGCTGATGCTGTGATAAAATATTATGACTGCACACATGAATGGATGGATGGATGGATGGATGGATGGATGGATGGATGGATGGATGGATGGATGGATGGATGGATTCTTGTCAGCCATGCTGCAGATATAATTGACCGTGATGTTGTCTGTTGTTCCTTATTTGATGCTGTGTTTGCAAAGTTTAGCTTTACTCAGTGTTCTTACAAAGTAGGATCCAAGTTCAGGAGAATTGCCGACAGAAAGACGGGAGAAATGCACCTCAGTCTGGTTCCAGGCGAAGCGAGGGCACTTCCAGTCCACACTAATTGTGAAGCCCTTGATCTGAATGTGTTAGTGTGGAGTCTGGGCCACCACAGCTAGAGGTCATCTGGACACTCACACTTTTGTCCGTACTTTAGTCTCATTTACAGATAACAGTGTCTTACAGTGTCAGAAACCATATAAACAAGAACATGTGTGGGGGTTTAGGCATTTTGCACTACGCTAGTTGCTAGGCCATAAGCTTTCATTACTAGCCACATTAGCCTTGTGGCTCCTGCGCTAAACAAAAGATCCAGACGTTGCACAATGAACATATGAAAGGTAATCAAGTCAAACATTTGAGATAGGGAGAAAATTCTGGGGTTTTTTTTCACCGTAACGTTACTTTTATTAAGAGTTTTGAGATGAAAACATATCAAATTTCACTCAAAAGTTTTCATGGTTTGCGTGATTGCGTCTCATCCTGTCCTGTGAAATCCCAGGCCCAACCTTTACTACATGGTCTGAACACAGGATGGTCATTTTTATCTACATATCATCAATGTCAGAACAAAACCATGTATCTCCAGTTTGACCTTTACAATGTTTGGAATTTAGACAAATGGTCCAGAACTACTTGGAAAAACATAATTTTACATTAGCCTCCATTATAAGTAAAAAGTTTTTTTGTAAAGTTACCATGTTGGAGAAGTGAGGTTTTTGTCTGACAGCGATAATATGTTTTATCTCCTTTCGGTTGCCAATCAGGGGTGTTAGCCTGTTTTCCACAAGGATTAAAACTCGGTGAGGAGGCTGGAATGGGATTTTCTGGTGGCTTGAGTGAAATTGAAGTGACATACATTTTACATACATTTTACAATGCATATCCATCAATTCATCAGCGTGTATCCGTTGCTACGCTGCCTAAAACACTAATCTGAACCCCAGGTCACAGTCATTAGCATGTAGCTTTGAAGCTAGGTTTACACCTGCAGCGATGCAGCATGAGTGGCAAGCTCACATGCTCCCAAATCTTGTGTAAATGTTCAGTGCACATAGAGTGGCAAGACTCATCTACTGCAGTGAAATGTAATTTAAAGAATGCAATGATCAGCAAATCATACAAACCGATGTTTTATTCACAGTAGAAAACAGAAAACATATCAATCTTTTTTACTATTTCGTAAAAACATTTCACTCATTTTCAATTTGACGCAGCAACAATTCTCAAAAAAGTTGGGACAGGACAACAAAAGGCTGGAAAAGTAAGTGGTGCTAAAAGAAACAGTTGGAGGATTACTGCAGCTGGTTAGGTTAGGCATCTTCGAGCGGCAGAGTCTCTCAGAAGTAAAGATGGACAGAGGTTCAACAGTCCGCAAAAAACGCTGTCAACAAATGGTGGAACGATTTCAGATTAATGTTCCTCAGTGAAATAAGTTCAACTCTGAATATCTCATCGCCTACAGCACATAACATCAAAAGATCCAAAGAAAATTCTCTGTGCACAAGGAACAAGGCTGAAAATCTGTACTGGATGCCTGTGATTTTCCGGCCCTCAGTGGCTCTCAATACAGTGTTCACAAATACAGGTTAAAGCTCTATCATTCAAAAAAGAAGCCATATGTGAACATTAAAATGGACTGAGGCAAAGTGCAAAACTGTTCTTTGGTTCTGATGAACTCAGCTTTTTGACTTTGTCCAAGGCTTTAAGCTTATGAATGTGGAGGTATTATGGCTGCGTGAACTTTACTACTCCTCTGGCAGGCTGTGGAATGAAGCTCTGGCAGCCTGCGGTGAGCAGGAGAAAACTCCCCCTCCCTCTCTCCTTCTCACCCTCACAGGCGCAAAAACGCTTCCTGGAAACAAATGACGATTATCCCAACAGGCACAGATACTGGCCAATGGGAATAGATGTAGAGGCAGGACCTTGACCCTATTGGCTAGTGGAAATGGAGGCCTAAAAGCGAAGCAGATTTTAATTCAAATAATAAATAGAATAAAAATGGTAAGATGTACACATATAATCATTATAACATATGTTGTGTAAATAGGGTTTCAGATTAGAATGCCTCTGTAAAAAATATAATATTCCATTATACATAAAAGGGAATTTACACCCCCCCCCTTCTACATTTTACTGAATTACTTCTACAATATTTATTCAATCACTCTGAAAACTGGGCAAGCACACAGGTAACAGGTGTGGTGTGAACATAGTAAAATCTGAAAGTCTTCATTATTGTGGTTTTGGAATTATTCAAAGTAAAGAGACTTACTGCAATGTGTTTATTTTAATTTATCAAACAAAACAAAACAAATTATTCTCATAATAAAAAATATAAACCTCTAATTTTCCAGAATTAAACCCAATTCCCTTAATGGTACATTAGATTTCCAACTTGAATGATGTTTCTATCACCTGATCTGACGTTATTAAGATTTAAATGAACCAAATGAACCAGAATTGACCAGATTAACCCCCATGCTCTACAGGGTTAACCCTCTGATCCGCTTTCCATGTTCTAAAATATAGGTTCATGAGATTTTTTTAAGACCAAAAAGTCACAGAAACTTTGTATATATTGTAAACTGATCAAGACAGGTGTACCATGAAGAAAATTTTACTCTAAAAATGTCCAGCATTTCTATATTTGTTTAGTAAAGTGTTTTATAGTGTGATTTATTTTTTAAGAGAAAAAAAATTCTCAATAAACATTTCCCAAATTTTAAACTTGCTCTCTGTACCTACATAAAAAATTCTAATTGACTGAATAAATACTCAAGTTTAATTTCATGAACATGTAAAGAAACTCACTGCGTATCTCAGCATTCCAGCGAATGGACGTGGCCTGCAGAACCTTTATCCACGAGCGGCGAGTAGCTCAGCTAAAGAACTTAACATGTGTTCTGCTCGTGAGACGAAGCAACATCCCAGTGTTCTCAGAGTTCAAAACGCTAATAAAGTGGCTCCTCCCTCCGAGATCACTCGATGGCAGCGAGGTCTGGTGGGGCTGAGTTTGTAATTCTATCATATTGACAGAGCTCAGTAATCAGCTGCTAGTGGTTCCATCCATCAAACTCCCCTTGCGCTGGAGCTGCTTGTAATCTGAGGAATTAAATGCTTAATGATGCCACAGACTGTATAAACTGATGTGCCAAAAAAAAAAAACGAGTCTAATATCAGTTTGAGGGTTAATCGGGTCAGTGTGCGTCACCTGCAGAAACTGCCAGAATCTCTAAGGCAGTGGCTTAATTACTTGCTGGAGACGCTACATTCAGCTCATGATGCAACTTTCACACCTTCGTATCCTCTGCTTCACAGCCTTCATTAGAGCCACTCTGAGCTCGGCCATGACAGTTGTTTAAGGTATCCTCTGGGTTGTAAATGTGGGTAATGAGATATAATCACCTTCCGTGAATTAAGGAGAACTCATATTTCACATTTTTTTTTACCAATTAAAGGAGAAAATGGTGTGCGGTGCAGGCCACGCATCCTTTTCCTTATAATTACTTCTGTCGTAACATTTCATCTTTCCTAAACTGATGCTCATACCTTTCTGGAGAAGTTGTGACATTTTGTTCAATGTTTTACAAACTAAAAGCTGCAGTTTGTAAATACTCTTTATTAAAAACCTTTATTCAAACAACTAAAGCACAAAGAAATGACTTCTAGTGGTTCAGCTGACCAACAGGATTGTATTTTCTAAATATATATATATAAAAAAAAAAATTTTGTTCAACGCCTTCAACACACTCAAGAAAGTTGGGTAGAAATTGAGGGTAAATAAGATTGAAAGGTTTATAAAATATACACAATAAGCAGGTGAACTGGTAACAGGTGAGGGGCACATGAGTGGGTAGAGGAATAGCAAAGATGGCCTGTGGCTCCACCACGTTGTGCCAAACTTGACAAGAGAACTCATCAACATTTCTCAACCCAAGATTACAAGGAACTGGGTTCTTTCATCATCCACAGTACATAAAATTGTGAAAAGATTCAGGAAATCTGGAAAAATCTCAGTCCATGTAGAGAAACGCCAGGAACCGCTGATCATTTTTTCCTGAATCGAGCCCACAGAAGGTCCTGCATGAGAAACGGCCACGGTCCTGTAATGAATATAGCCAAATGGGCTTGGGAGGACCTCCGAAAACCACAGTCCGCTACATCAAGAAATGGAACGTGAAACTCCTGTATGCAAAGAGAAAGTCATACATCAAACTTATACAGAAATGCCGGCAAGTTCTCTGGACTCATCTCATCTCAGATGGACTGAAGGATGATGAGTCCATGTTTCAGCTTCTTCTTTGAGAAAAACACATGAAACGTTCACTGTGCGATGACATGGACCATCCAGACTACTTGAAAGGCCAACATCTGTCCTGTTGTGGGTCTTCACTAGTCTCATTAATGCAGAGACGTATATTGGGATTTTAGAGAGACATATGCTGCGATCATGGTGACGCCTTTTCTCGGGTCACCCACGTTTTTACCAAGAGAAATGCCAGCAGTGTGACTTCGTGGAAACCTTAGAACTGCGCTATTGAAGATGTATGGCTGTAATGACTCTTGGTCTTCAGGAAGTCAATGCGCTAAAGAATTTATTAAATGAAGCACTGGGCGACAAAGCAACATAAACTTGACTCAGGTTTAGAAGAAATGAACTCCAACACAAAACAGTAGTACAGACACAGGCCAGAACAAACACAAGGTGTAAGCACCTGTGACTAGAAGGGGACCAAAGACAAAACACAGTTGGGAACTACTGTATAAGACAAGACAGGGCTAACGTGGGGCATATAAGGAGCATAACGGGGCAAAACAGATGTGGGTCGTGAATTGCGTATGATTTAAAGGAGAGTCAGACAGACGTAATAATGAACAAAAATTCCACTTGCAAAACTGCAACAGTTAGTATCCTCGGTTCCTAAAACAGTTTACACAGATTGAACAGTGTAAATATAAGGAAAGGTGATGTAACACTGCGTTTCTTATATTTGAAAGTGACTATTTGTCATTGTGAACACACTCAAGCACCACTGCGAAATGTGACCTCTGCATTTAACCCATCACATGTGCACACGTGAAGCAGTGGGCAGCTACCAGCAGCGCCCAGGGAGCCTGTAGCAGGACGGTGACTTGCTCAAGGGAAACCTCAGTGGTGCCTCGACCGGGACTTGAACCAGCGACCTTCAGTTCACAAGGGCAAGGTCCTAACCACTAGGCCTCCACTGCCCACCACTGTATTTGCAAAATACATTTTATTTGGTCAGTGAAAACACTGAGAATTAACCAATGACAGATCCCTCCTGTTTTTGCATTTTACAAACAAACCCAACTGGGAAACTGGTATAAACATATATATTGCTCATTTACATGTTTACGGATAGACCCGGAGATGTGACTCTTCTAACCCGGTTTATTTTCTCCTACAAGCCGCTTGTTCTCTGTCTCTCCTGGCTGATAAATGTTATTTACATGGGAGAGGAAGCGTTGTGAATGCTCAGAGTGAAGCACCTGGCTGCTTGCAGGCAGAGACAGAGTGCCCCCAGATAGAAATCCAACAGCACTATCTATCTGGCTTATTAGACTTGCCCCTCAGGAATCAAGTGAACGAAGCACGAGCCGGGCCATTATGTAGGCCAGCCGGAGACGCTCGGCGAAAGGCCATGACGGCGCAACGGCGGAATTAACATGGATTTCTCTGCTTAGGAGCCAAGCGCTGCCAAAATGGGAAGAACCGATATAAAGCCCAATATAAAGTCAACGTCAGCTGGTACATAAACCCTCAGTCAGTCAAAAACAGTCAGTTCTTGAAGTCGATTTGCAGAAAGCGAGAGCGTAAGGATCTGAGTCACATTGACAAGGACCGTACTGTGATGTTCTAGACGACGGAGTCCGAGCATCTTCAGAACTGCAGGTCTTGTGGAGTGTTCCAGGCGTGCAGTAGTTAGTAGCTACCAAATGTGATCCAAGGAAGGCCAATCGATGACAGGTTCATGGGCATCCAATGCTCACTGATGCATGTGGGGAGTCTAGACCCTCTGGTCTGATCCCACAGAAGAGCTACTGTGGTGTAAACAGTGATGCTGACTCTGATAGACAGGGGTCAGAACACACAGTGCACCACAGTCAGAGCTGCTTCAGCAGCAGGAGGGACACACTCAGTATTAGGCAGGTGGTGTTAATGCTAATGCTTTTCTCGCATTTAGCACATTTCTTCTGTTATTGTGCAAACCAATAGCCATATCACCCCCTACACTTCCTGTAGTGTATTGCAATCTGTCAGAATCACATATTAATGTTATTGTGTATTGTATAGGAAACATTTTTGCCATAAATGTTTTTTTTTGTATTAAACAGACAGAAAACCACACAGTCAGGCTTCCGAGCAGCCCAACTGTTCAAACACTCACTCGTACATCGACTGTGAGTGCGATTCTCGGTGGTGCAAAGCCATACATGGGTCAGAGTTCAAGAGTGCACATCTGTCTCCCCACGCTCCCTCCCACATCACCCGTGCGACTGCATTGCACAGTGATGCTGCATTAGCGACAGCTCGAGAGAATGCAGTGGCTGGCTTTGTGTGACTAGCCGGAATCATGCATTAGCGTTGGTGGCGTCAGGTGATGGGAGGAGCCTTAGCTAGTGAGTGGAAGTGGAGATGAGTAAATTGGGCAAAAAAATTGGGAAACAAAAGTCCCCGAAAAACAGGAGCGGTGACCGGCCGCACACGGTCGCTCTCTGCATCGCGGTGATGCTAATGCGGTTACATCACCGCAACTGGATAAATAATGCACGACGAGGGACGAGGTGGCGTTGCTCTAAGCCAGTGATGCAATCGGGGGCAGGTAGGAGCGCACACTGGTGCAGTTTAATGAACATTTCTTCTGCCGTGTGTGCAATAGGACAGGGATTTAAAAGGGAAAGGGGGAGAGGGGGGAAAGCATGGCACTAGGAGCCTGGCGGTAAATATTGGCACGCTAGAGTTGGGGGTTGGGGGCAGTGGCTAGGGGTAATTGATCCCACCGAAAACCCTCAGAGCACTGACATTGAACGTTCAAAGGGGTATTCTTCAGCTTGATGGATTAAAAGCATGGAGTAGTACATTTTCAGGTTGGGGGGAGTGTGTGTGTGTGTGTGTGTGTGTGTGGGGGGGGTACTAATCCCCATTTTGTCCCCAGGCTGAGCGAAGTCGCACGCAACACTAATGTAATGTGTGCTTTTTTTTTATATCAGGCCGAGTTCCCCCCGTGTAGCTACGCTGCTCCCACGCGGCACCTTGTTTTCTCCCAGCGCCCGCTGTTTATGTTTGCTTATTAGATCAGTGCTTTCCAAAATTTCATTAAACAATTTCTCCCACAGCCTCGTTTCCCGGCTTTCCTTTTCATTTGACTGCGGCGGGTCGTAAAAAGCCTCCTTTTCCACGGTCCGAGAAGATCTGAAGCTCAATTACAGATATGAGGGTTAATGAAATAAAGGATAAATTACAAGGTGGACCGTGTGTGTGTGTGTGCGCACATGTGTGTGTGTGTGTGTGTGTGTGTGTGTGGTGGGAGATGTTAGTCTTACCCCTTCCCCCTCCGAACGCACCTGCGGACAAAGCAGTTCTGAGACAGCCAAGTCATTAAGGCCAGTGTTAGTCCACGGCGTTTAATTAAGGCTTAAAAATGAGGTCAGCTGCGGAAGGACAAACATATTCTAATGAGCTCCGAATGCGTGGTGCATGAAGATTTACAGCCCGTTTCATATCTCAGCTGACCAGCTCCATCTCTGTGATAACGCATGTGCTCTCTACACTGCTTTAACGCTTAGCAGCTGAACGCTATCAGCGTTATTTTTGCAATATTTGACTACATCGCACAACTTGTACAGTTGAGTGGGGGAGCATAACGAGTGCAGATGCTTCTAGACAGGTGTACTGCATGGTCCAGGAAAGTCCTACCAAGCCCCATGGTCTGCATAAAGCAAAGAAGGTCCAGCTATCCTCAAATTTCTTTGTTGGTTCAGAGATGGAAGATGCTCAATAGGTCTGTGTTTCAATAGTAACTACAGTGACCTCTGCCTTCATATTTATGGAAGAGATACGGAAGTAAACCAGGCTGGAGATGGACAGAACAAATACAGTGGAAGTGTGATATGAAAAAAAAAAACAAAAAAAAACCCCTCATTAAATGAATGAATCGATCTGTATCGATTCAGCAACCAAAATAGTGCATTGAATACAGTATCCAACCCATCACTGCAGACCCCAGTATCCCACCCAATCACATCACTGCAGACCCCAGTATCCAACCCAATCACATCACTGCAG
>JBBPDA010000030.1:3632965-3648405 GCA_037974385.1 Arnoldichthys spilopterus
GTCTGGACTGTCTGATTACTGCCCCCCACAGGTAAACACACAGAATTACAGTCTGGACTGTCTGATTACTGTCCCCCCACAGGTAAACACACAGAATTACAGTCTGTAGGTTGTAGTTTACACAGAAGGAAAGGAACATGAATGTGGTGTTATATTAGATGCGTGTGTGGACTGGGTCTTACTTTTTAACTGTTTATTTTTTATTCATCATTATAATTCTTTAAACAACTTTCAAGAAAGATGGTAACAGGGCCTTCGAGTGGTGCAGATATATGGGCTGGCCCGTCGTTGGGATATTGTAAGGTCGAACCCCAGTGGTGCTAGAGCCATCCAGGAATCTAAGAGAGCATAATCGACTTTGGTCCGTCTGTGGGGAAGGGGTGGCCCTCTCTCTCCCCCATCACTCAGCACAACAGCTATTTCCATGTGACTTCTAGGAAGGACACACTAGGCTTCGCCCCTCCAGTGTTGGTGGTATTGAGTGATAGGGCGTGTCCTAGCTGTCAGGCAGAATCGGAAATTAATTAATTGGGTAGAAAATTGGGAAAAAAGACTCACTGACATGGAGAAAACTTGCTTTTTATTTGTTGTTCCTGGATCATTTTAGGACAGCGTAGTCAGCCATCACTACCTTCTCAAAGTAATTTGCCTCTCCGACTACAGTTACATCTCATTAGTGGAATCCGTTCGGACTGGCTGCACCCGCAACATGCTAACAATCCGGACTCGTTATCCAGACACCTGAGCTTTGCCTGCATTTGTCAGAGTGATATTTTTTGCCACAAAATCGCTTCACAGCGTCACAGCAGCTGTTAGATACCTCTCAGCACGCTGGAACATCGGCAAGCGGTTCGTGTCCCAAACAGCATTCTAAGCTTTAGGAATAAATAATGAATAAAGACTCGTACCCGGCGGAAGAAGAAAAGCATTTTTAACGAGGCGGAGATTGCGAGGATTAAGTCGTTAGTAATTAGGATCCATTGCTGGTGATGTGCTTGACTGAAGAGACAACTCCAAAAAACTCGAGGACGATAATCACTTCTTGTGCCCTTTCATGTTTGCCAAAGGGAAGCTTAATAAATTTCTGCAGAGTGCTGCTTGTCGTGTTCCAACCTACACAACTTTTGCGCTGGTGTGGTGACATAACTACGCAGGATGCCAGCAAGCTGTATAAACTCGTCAAGCAAGATATCACCCGCCGCAACACGCGGTCTGAACTATATTTAATACAGATTCTGACTCAGTGCGTAAAGCACAAGTGAATTATACATTTTCAGCCGTTTCAATGGAAGGAACCTGCATGTGCACACAGACTGGACCAGTGGAGGGTTGGTACATACTTTAGTTTTACTGCACTACAAGCCCAAAGCTCACAGACACCAGTTCTTCTGTATTTTCTGCCAGTTCATCTCGGATGGACTGAAAGGCCACATTTCAGCTTGATTTTTGGGAAGTTTTCTGAGCCAAAGATGAAACCGACCACAGAAAGATGCAAAAGTCAACATCTATCATGGAATGGAGATGCATCAATGTCCATGTTATGGGTCATTACATATATATGAAGGTCTCACTGACATTGAGGTGTACATTAGGATTTTAGAGAGACACATGTTGCCGTCAAGGCGGCATCTTTTGCCAGGAAGTCCATGGTTATCTCAACAAGACAATCACAGGCCTCTTTCTGCATGGGCTACAACAGCAGCGCTTTGGAGACACAGTGTGTGCTTGACTAACCTGTCTGCAGTCCAGATTTGCATCCTATTGAAAATACATGGAGCCTCATGAAGAGGAGAATCAGATAAACAACCACCACGGACATTGGGGCATTTATTGAGATTTTAGAGAGACACATGCTGCCATCAAGGCGGTATCTTTTGCCAGGAAGTCCATGGCTATTTCAACAAGACAATGCCAGGCTTCATTCTGCATGTGCTACAACAGTGTTGCTTCATAGACACAGAGTGTGTGTGCTTGACAGTCCAGATTGGTCCCCTATTGAAAATATATGGAGCTTCATGAAGAGGAGAATCAAATAACGACGACCACGGATGGTTGAGCAGCTGTGCGTTGTATCAAACATGAATGGGTAAAAACTCTACTTGCAAAATTGCAACAGTTCCCAAATGAGTAACCAGTGTAAGTAAAATGAAAGGTGACGTAACAATGATAAACACGCCTTTGTCTTGTTGCAGGCGTCAAATTTTAAATGTGTTTATATTTACGAAATAGATTTAAGACGATCAGTGAAAAAATTCCTCTGGAGCTCTAGCAAACACCTCTGGGAAGAGTTGGAGCGGTGTTTTTGCGATCCTGACCTGACTAAGACCCAGTTCACATCTGGCGTTAATGTGCACCCTGGGTGATCCGATCACAGGTGGACACCTCTACATATGCCAGTTCACATCTGGCGTTAGAATGCATCTCCACATGCGTCTCGAGTGACCACTTGTGATTCTAATGCCAGATGTGAACTGACATACTTAGCTCTTTCCACCTGCGATCGGATTTATCGCTTTTTTTTTTTTTTTTAACAAAATACCCCAACTTTTCCGTAAAAAATGGGCTTTGCACATTCACATCACATCTATCCTACTGTGATGTCTTCTTTGATTTCTAGCAGTACGCGACGTGCATCGCTGCCTCCTGCCAATCAAAAACAACAGTGCGTTTGGTCTTCGCTGAAGGAAACGATGTACAGGCTCATTCACATATAGAACAGGGAGCCGAGAGCCGACGACGAGCAGTCACTCGAGATACGCGTGGGGATGCATTCTAATGCCAGATGTGAACTGGCATACTTGTCCGCCCCTTACTGGATCACCCAAGACGCACGTTAAGGCCAGGTGTGAGCAGGGTCTTGGTCAGGTCAGGATGGCGATCGCCTCTCTAACTTCTCCCACTGGTTTTGGCTAGAGTTCCATCCCTCCAGAGTTTCTCCCACTGCTCCACTGCCCCCCCCCCTCCCCCCTTTACACACACTTTCTCAAGCTAATTTTGTGAGGAGCCACCTGGGAGGCATTCGCAACAGGCTTGAAGAAGACACACATATGCCAAGACCTTGTTGGCTGCTTAAAATTACTTGCTGGGAGCCAAGAGTATTTGGTACATTTACATTTCAAACAGGAAGCAGTGTCAAGATGTAATAGAAGCTAAACTGCATGCACATACCAATGGTCAAGTTTTTCCAGACTTTAGGCTTATGCCGCTTAAAAATTTGGGGTATTTTGCACATTTCGCACACACTTGCAGCATCCGTGTATTGAAAGTGCTTGCGAAAAAAGCATTAATTTCATTTTAGCCATGAAATATTTATTCTTCTCAAGTGGTTTAGACATTTACAGTGTTTTACAGCAGCATATTCAAGACTCTTCATTTGTCACATACATCGTTATGTCATCGTCATTACTGGCCTCGCTTCATTGGCTACCAGTGAGGTTAGGATTCAAACACGACCAGCCAGTTACACTCCAGTCCGAGCACTCAGGTTGTCCGATCAGCTGTTGCTTAAAGCCACCAAGACCAGGCTGAACACCAGAGACGACCGAGCCTTTGGTGCAGCAGCCCCTAGGCTTTGGAACGGCCTACCCTGGCATGTTAGATCTCCTCAGACACCAGAAATGTTTAAATCTGCCCTTAAGACTCAGTTCTTCTCTATGGTTTTCAATTCAAAGTGATCGGAAATGGGGGAAAGGTGAGTCTTTCTATCCAGAATGACCAACTGTATTGTTTTGGTGTACCTTCTGTTCTGTTACCTTATTTTATTGTCCCATATTTTTACGTTTCTTATTCTCTTGCTTCTTTTACGGATGATTTTAACGTGTTATGTCTCTTATTGGTGATGTACGGCACATTGGTCAACTCCCATTGCTTAAAGGGTACTATATGAATAAACTGTTGAGTTGATGTAGTGAAATGCTAGAAATGCAGATACGCTGTTCTGGAGACGCTCTGACTCCGTCGTCTAGAACACCACAATAAGGCCATTGTCAAAGTGAGCCAGATCCTTGCACTCCTGCTTCCAGCACATTGACTTTAAGAACTAGCTGTTCACTTGCTGACTCATATGTCCCACCTCTCTGACAGGTGAATATCCGCAAGCTATCAGGCTAGTGGTTTGCACCTTGACCTTGTGAACAGAAGGTCACAGGTTCAAGTCCCAGCCTGGGTACCACTGAGCAAGGTACCGTCCTACTACACTGCCCCCCGGGCGCTGTTGGTAGCTGCCCACTGCTCCACATGTGATGGGTTAAATGCAGAGGTCACATTTCGTTGTGGTGCACTTTGTGTATGTTCACAATGAAAAAACAGACACTTTCACGAACACGCTTGGGTATCAGGTGCTGTATCTGAAGCCAGGTTATTGCAGTGGTAACGAGACATGTTTGGAAGGCGTGTTGAAATTTGGGCAGACCTTGTGGGACTGCAGAACTTACAGAACCCTCGCAATAATTCTGGTGATATTGCAAATATGGCACAACCACTTGTCCCAGTCCTGCATAAGGCCAATTATACAGTGGCATGGACAATAACATAAACTGGCTGAATGTTTCCTAGGTGTACTGATACACACACAGATCAGCCATAATATTAACACCACTGATGGTTTAAGTAACATTGACTCTCTAGTTACTTTATAACAGTGGCTCCTGTCAAGGAGGTGGGATTTTTTAGGCAGCATATGAACAGTCAGTTCTTGAAGTCATTGTGCTGGAAGCAGGAGCATAAAGATCTGAGCCGCTTTGGCAAGTGATGTTCTGGAGACTGAGATAGAGTATCTCTAGAACACCGGGTCTTGTGGAGTGTTCCAGGTGTGCAATATTTAGTACCTACCAAGAGTGATCCAACTGGTGAATCGGCAACAGGGTCATGGGCACCCAAGGCTCACTGATCCCTGTCTGGTTGGTTGACTCTGCTGACTCTGATAGACAGGGGTCAGAACACACAGTGCACCACAGTCAGAGCTGTTTCAGCAGCAGCGGGATGGACACACTCCATATTAGCCAGGTGGTGTTAATGTTATGGCTGATTGTAATAGAAGTTTGCACCTACCGGCACAGGCTGAAAAAGACCATAGCAGCCTCACTCCAACAAAAGTGGAACATTTTAAACGAACAGTTTCAACATTTCCGTTTGGTGGCGTATGATGTAGTGACGTGTGCTGTGGTGACTAATCAGCAGCACAAGTCCTCAAACACACATTAGCATAGCAGTGGGCAGTTTCCTCTTACACTGATATGAGCTGGTTTACACTCTGAAATAAAGCAAAAGTTCAAACACATGGAAGCTCGACTGACAGCAGAGTAGGAGAGACTCTGGGAAACTGAAAGTGACCATATATCCTTATGCTCACCCATTTTTCTTGCTTCCAGCACATCAACTTCAAGAACTGACTGTTCACTTGCTGCCTAATATGTCCCACCCCCCTGATAGGTGCCATTGTAATGAAATAACTGGAGAGTCAATGTTACTCACTTCACCTGTCGGTGGTTTTAATGTTATGGCTGATCGGTTTAGGCATTGGTGGGTCTCCATAGCGTTCGGTAGTTAGCACCATAGGCTCTATATGCCAGATAGCACTTCTGATGTACTTAATTGGTTCTTTTTTTTTTCATGAAAACAATAATTCCACCCAAAAGCAAATACATACATACATACATAAAAGTAAGAAATCTACACTTTCCTCCACCTTCAAAATGTATTATGATAAAAATGGTGCTGCTGTAAGAGTCAGGATGGTATGTGTGCAGAACATGTAGTGATGGCAGTTTTTTCTAGTTAATGTTATGGGTTTTTTTTCCCCCCTTTCAGTACATTAACATACGTTCTTTTAAGCATTTTCTGCTTCTGCTGTTTGCAAGAACCCCAGGATTAAAGGTCCCCGTCACTACCACAGATTCCTGTCAATTGGACGTGGCGTTGTCATGTGACTTCAGGTCCTTTCAAAGTAAAAGCCCTCTGCAGACTCCCCACCTCGCCAAATTACATGTCTAAACCCTGCTTCTGGCACAGCTCACACACACACACACACACACACACACACACACACTTCCCAGCTTCCACCTGAGCATACAGTGTGGACAAACTGCCCTAATTAGCAAAGTAATTGTGGTGTGTTTTTGAGTCAAAGTCATTGGAGTTGAACTTTCAAAACATTCCCTGCACTCCGCAGCGGTGCACACTTCTGGAAGTGTCATGCCGTTGCTTAATAAAGAATAACAAGACAGCGTGGGATCGATGCGGAGGAAAATCATTAATAACCATCAGGGCGTTTATCGGCATGTGTGAGATTGTTATTGAAATATGAGTGCGGAGTCGCAGGCCAGCTGTTGAAGGGACGCAGCCCCGATCGCGACCTTATGCGTCGAGATCTGCAGGTGGATTAGAGGAAGTAGCTTGCAATTCTGAGCCCGCGACATTGTGAGACTCGCGCGTCAGACTGTAACCGCGGCGACGGCTGCTAACACGGACAAAAAGCAATTACTCCTTACTCGAGATAAATTGTAAAAGGGAGACGCTCCCCTCCTGGGCACATCTCAATCGAACTCCATCCCAAAGTAAAAGGAGAGCGCGTCCTACACAAATCCCCGGGTAAAGGTAAACAACACTGTTCGGCACTCGGACTGTTTACCTCCCCCCTCCCTCTCCCGTTTCCTGCTAATGAATTCCTAACCTGGCGCGGTAAGGTTGATTAGAATGGATTACTCGACCTCAATTCATCTCCGTTAGCGTTCGAAGACGCGGGGCCAAGCGCTCGCCCCATCCCGACGCCTCCCAGGCCTTTAAATATCTCCATCCCTCTATTGGACCTGGCACGCAGCCTCGTAAGCCGCTTGTTCCGTTCCTCATGCCTCTTCTCAGCGCGTGCGAGGACGACAGTAGGGATAGTTGGTGCAATTTTATGGCCTAACTGGCATCGACACGGACGTTTCTGAGGTTGTGTTTGAACAAGCATGTACACCGATCAGCCATAGCAAGTGAACAGTCAGTTCTTAAAGTTGACGTGATGTTCTAGACGTTTGAGTCAGAGCATCTCCAAAGATGCCTTGTGGAGTGTTCCAGGCGTGCGGAACCTCCTGCCAAACGTGATCCTAGCAAGGACAACTGGTGAACAGGGTCCTGAGCACCCGAGTCTCACTGATGGATGTGGGTAGCTCAGATTGCGCAGAAGAGCCACCGTGGTGTAAAAAGTGATGCTGACTCTGATAGAACGGGGTCGGAACACCCAGTGCACCACAGTCAGCAGCGTGAGGGACCTACTCGGCATTAGGCAGGTGGTGTTAATGTTATGGCTGGTGGTTGCTCATTCTCAACATGTTCTTACGCTAACGAAAGGATCATAGCTCAAGGACGTGGTGCCGGAAGCTGGACCAAGCTTCCAATATTGACCTGATTGACCCGAAAAGACTTAGCAGAAGGTGCCGTTTGCCACTGAATCCCTGTCGGTAGAAGCACGGAGATCAGGTTTCTCCCGTCTGCCCATGATTCCGATGAAAAGCGATATTTTGGAGCCTCCTTGGAGTGAGAGGGAAGACAAAAGAGGGGTTATTTCAGTGTGTGGCGCATTCAGGCTCCCGAGCAGCCGCGCTAAACACTCGTAAAGTCCTGTGCCTTTCATCCTCCTCTAGTTCCTCCACCTCCTCCCTCACACGGTCGCGTGCATCACGCATGCGTCACTGCACAGAAGGGCAAGCGCGCAGGGCAGTCAAAGGGCAGGCAAAAGGGCCTTGAGTGGATCTTTGACTGCTCTCTGGGACACGTGCACATCGGTTTTTCTTATTTTTGGAGCTATAGTTTTGTGAGTAATCCCACCTTAACTCTCTGAACTCCAGGGGCACAGATGCGATGTCAAAACAACTCCCTATATGGATGCTCCACCCCACCCCCCCACCCCCCCTGATGCCGATGGTCGAGGCATCCAAGAGCTTTGTTTGAGCTTCCAATTTCATAAATTAAAGTTATCGTCTTTAAAAAAGAATAAATATTACCACTAGTGGGATTTAAAAATGGCGTCACACGTATATAAACCTTGTGTCTCCCAAAATGCCGACTTTACAAGATGAGCACAAATGGAGGTTAATGTAAACTGTAGCTTTTGTAAGTAATTCAGAACCGCTTCTCTCGTTCCGTTCATCGTGAAATTTTGACGCAATGTGAACGTCAACGGTTGGTTTTAAATCCTGTAAAAATGTAAAAAAAAAAAAAACACAATTAAAAAAAATGGAGATACAAGGTTTTGGTTTAACAGCCTCAGGTAGAACTGTGGAAGGCCCAGACAGAAACGGAAGATCTTTTGTCCCAAAAGGCATTAGACTCTTTAATGCGTCCCAACATGGGCGGGGCCTGTGTGGGCACTACCTCATCAGCTCATCACCAGTATAAGCTGTGTTAGTGATGCCCTACATCCGACACCTCATCCGCTGGTTAAAGCTTGGTCAGCCCTTTCAGAATGCCCCCCTTCATACATGCCACCCTATCAGCGTAAGCCGTGCCACTGGATTTCAGTATGATGTCACTCCTGGCTCATATTATGTGCCACCTGTGGCTTTAGTGTTCATATTATTTGCACAGTTCCTTTTACACTGGCATCATGAAGGGAAAGTGACTGTCATCGTGAACACACTCAAGCTCCACAACGGAATGTGACCTCTGCGATTAACCCATCACACGTGCACACGTGGAGCAGCGGGCAGCTACCAACAGCGCCCAGGGAGCAGTGTAGAGGACAGTACCTTGCTCATAGGAACCTCAGTGGTGCCCAGGCTGGGGTTTGAACCTACGACCTTCAGTTGACAAGGGCAATGTCCTCACCACTGGATGCACCATCTACATTACCTGCTTTTAACCGCACGTTTCTCATATTCCCAGTAAACTACGAAACGCATCTCACAGCCTGAACCTACATAATGTTTAGTGCATCAGTGTAGTGTGTACAGTGCAGTATTCATACAGGTATTTGTATTGTGTGTATTTGTGATTTGTGGCCACCGTTACCACCACATGTCCTTCTGGATTAATGAAGTATCCATCTCCATTTTTAGTTCCCCAGTCACAGAAACATCCATCCATCCATTTTCTAAAACGCTTCTTCCATTTCCGGGTCACGGGGAAGCTGGAGCCAATCCCAGCTGACTGCGGGCCTAAGGCGGGATTCACCCAGGACAGGAGACCAACCCATCACAGGGCAACACACAGACAGACAACCATTCATACACACACACTCACACCTATCTGCAATTCAGAGCATCCAATTAACCTACTGCAGCCTTTGGACTGTGGGAGGAAACCGGAGCACCCGGAGGAAACACACGCAAACACTGGGAGAGCTCGCAAACTCTGCACAGAAAGGCCCCTGTGGCCAACCTGGGGATTGAACCCAGGACCTTCTCGCTGTGAGGCGACAGCACTAACCGCTGCACCACCGTGCTGCCCTGTCACAAGAAACAAGCCTGTCACAGCCTTTGACTTCCGTTTGAAAGCGGGTGGAAAAAGTGACATAAGCAAGCAAATACCGTGAGCGAGTGAGCGACAAAGAACCAGAGAGATGCACATCATGGCCCAATGGCCAAGCAATTTCCTCCTCACAACCCAACCAGCCTCCATGAGGTGCCCCCCGAAATTGGATTGGAGTGGCGCGTGTCCCGGAACATTCTAAAATAAGACGTTCCTGTATTTCCAGGCGGCCCCTTTTCCCAGCTGTCCCGGTAAACCTCAGCGAGCGGATTCCCTTCCACAGCCAAACTGCGGCGGATCCAGACGGGCCCTCGAGGACTCAGAGCGGGCTGGAGCGGTGAGCAGGAGGCGAGTGCACGGAGGGGTCCGGGGAGGGGTTCAAGCACGGCGCCCCCGGGGGCATCTGCAGAACACGACCTCGCGGGCGCCGTGACGCAGTGCGATCCGGTCATTCCGCCGAGCTAATTAAAGAGCACTGTTCAGGCTGATTAGCTTCCATTGTGTAATTACTGAGCAGTCTGTTGAGGGTCTGTTTCCCACCCAGTGCCAGACACTCTCCTCTCTCCGGGAGGACAGTGCACAAAGGCGCAGCTCGACCCTTATGGCTACAGTCCGACCGAAGAGCTAGCCTCGCATGCTAGCCGGCAAGCGTGTGATCGGTCATTCTGGGGAAGTCACAGTTAGGTCCAACACTTGATGACAACATGTTTGCCATAATTGAGAGCCTGTTTTTCTCTGTAGCTGAAGCAAAACCTCGAATGGCTGGCTGAGAGCGCGCAGAAAGAGAACGGGCTGAAAGAATCAGGACGGAGGCTACATATGTGTGAGTATGGGAGTGGGCGAGCACCTGTGCGTTTCTCTGCCTCCTGTCTGAATTCGCATCTTGACACGGAACACATGCAAATTGTATGGACGTGTTACTTTTGATAATGGGCAAATAATGATCATCATAATACGATTCCCAAAAGAGCTTCACACAAAAAAAGAGGGAAAAACATGACAATCAAATAAAAACAGCAAGCAGTCTGAATATACACCAATCAGCCATAACATTAACACCACTGACAAGTGACGTGTGGTTCATTGGCTCACTAGTTATTTCAGTACGATGGCACATGTCAGGGGGGTGGGATACATTAGGCACCAAGTGAACAGTCAGTTCTTGAAGTTAATGTGCTGAAAGCTGGCTCGTAAGGATCTGAGCCACTTTGACAAGGGTCTTATTGTGATGTTCAGAGCACCGCCAGGTCTTGTGGAGTGTTCCAGGTGTGCAGTAGTTAGTACCTACCAAAAGTGCTCCAAGGAACAGTGACAGGGTCATGAGGCGCCCAAGGCTCACTGATGCATTTGAATATCGTATAATATATTAAAAATATTAGGACCCATTTTAAACAAACAAAAAAAATAATAGCTCCGTCCTTTCGCTCCAGGCCAAAGCACAAACCGACTGTCGCATTGTAGCTTGTGTTGCGTTCACGCTGCCGTTTTTTGTGATGAAAGCAAAAGAGACAAATATTGTGTCTTTCTGGCATTTATATAATATGCAGTACTGTACAAAAGTCACAGGCACCTGAAAATGTATCAGTAATATTAGAATAAAGACAGGAAATAGCATTAACATAGTAAGCACTGGTGTTGCTGAAAGTGAGTATGTTGGCTTAGCCAATCCCAGAGCTCTCCCGGTGTCACTGCAGTTCCCATCAAATCGCTGCTTTGGGCTCAATCGGTCCTTCATTAGATGAACTCAGGTGCCAATGGAGCTTCACACATCCACGCAATGGCTGGACGCATGAAGGAGGAATCTGGAGCCGAAATTTTGCACGGTCCTGTGCATCTGTTGAGAAAAACTGGGACAATATCCAACAAACCTTCTGAGCCACGCTGTCTCCTGGAGTCTTTATGTAGAAAGGAAAACCAGCAACAGGCACCCAAGGCTCACTCATAGGTGTGGGGAGCAAAGACTAGCCCGTCTGGTCCGATCCCTCAGAAGAGCCACAAAAATGAAAGCGGACTCTTTCACACATCATGCACCACGGTCAGAACTGTTCTGGTGGCACCAGGGGGGTCTACTCAATACTAAGTAGGTGGTTTTAATGTTATGGCTGATTGGTGTACATACATGTGCAGCTTGCAAATAAGGCATGTAATAATGCACACGTGCTTGCCCTTTAAAATCCACAAATGCGTCCGCCCAGCGCTGCTTAGGGAATGAGCCGAAGGGCTCCCTCTACAGGCGAGGAGTGCAACTTCACCCTGGCTCCTCTCTGCACTTGGACGCCCTCAAAGGAAAGTCTGTTAAATACCCGCAGTCTGCCGGAGCACCTTTGAATCGCTGGAGGTTACTCAATGGGGTCGCTAGTGCCAGCTAGCATGCTTTCAAGAGGAGGGAGAGAGAGAGGGAAAAAAAAAAACCTTGTTGTTTCCCCCCCAAGGGACATCCCATGAGAAAGTGCCATCCATAATCCGGCCTGAATTTGCCTGCTCAGCTGGCAAGAGTGTCCAAACGGATAAATCTGGGTCTAATAGAGGCGCTAATAGAGCAGTGGGAGTGTTATCTTTATGCGGCTCCACGCAAATGGACACAGGCTAGTTTATCTTTAACAGTGCCAATTGATATTTATACGCTGTCTGAGCCGCGCGCGGCTAATATCTCATTTTCAACGGGTGTTTGTCATGCGCCGCTGCCAAAGTCGTGGAAAGAGCCCAGGTCCTGGAGCAGCGGGCGAGGCCCAGCCGGCCACCCGAGTCGGATAATTAAGAAAAGCAGGGATCCCTCCGGGAAGGGATGGACTCCTCGTCGTCTTTGATGAAGCAACAAAAATTAAATACTGTATACACCGATCGGCCATAACATTAAGACCACCTGCCTAATACTGAGTAGGCCCCTCATTCTGCTGGAACAGCTCTGACTGTGCTGCACTGTGTGTTCTGACCCCTTTCTGTCAGAGTCAGCGTCACTTTTTACACCACAGTAGTGGGATCAGACCAGACGGGCCTTCACTCCCTTGGGTGCCCAGGACCCTGTTGCTGGTTCACCAGTCCTCCTTCCTTGGATCACTTTTGGTAGGTAGTAACGACTGCACACCTGGAACACTCCACATGACCTACAGCTCTGGAGATGCGTCTAAAACATCATGATAAGGTTCATGCAGAGCTTGTGAACTGGTGCTCTGGATCCTTACAGTACATGTAGCAGTCAAGCGTCAACTGTGGAAAAAAATACAGTACATTTGCAGTGCAATATCGTTTAAAAAAAAAAATGCAAGCCAATATTTTCGCCGAATCGTTCAGGCCTATCGCCTGCACAGCGGCGCAATACCATTTCATATCAGCTAAGGCATAAAGCTAAGTAGCATGCAAGGTAACTTTCATTCATTCATCCATTTCCTAACCCGCTGTCAGTGGTGTTAATGTTCTGGCTGAACTGTTATCATGTGTATATGTATTTATATGTGCGTTTTGCGATTCTGTGACAGTGTTTGCGCTATAGTTTCCACATTCAGAGCTGATGGAGAGCTCTCAGAGGGGCGTATGCTGAAATCAGTCAGAGTTTGGAGCCAATTAACACTTCAAACCTGGGCAGATTCGTTCGCAGCTTCGGGGGGAAAAAAAATAACAACAGAAAACACAAACACGAGAAAAAAAAACTTGCCAAACATGTGCTGCTTAAACACACGTCGCATCGTTGGAAAAGGTGAGATAGGCCAGAAAAGCGTGTGAAACAGCCGTCTGGCAGGCCTAATAATGCAGCGGGCCGGGCCGAGCCGGGCCGCCTTTATTGCCTGAACCCTCGTATAAACCCGACAGCCGCTCGCACGCGCGCCCTCCCTGCGCTAAAGTGCATGCTGTGGTTATGATATGATGAAGGCCTTTCGAGAGCACAGCAAGGACAATTTCTTTGATTGCCACACAAGTCGAGTCGCATCATCGCAGCGATCGCGCCAGCTCGGCGAAACAACATAATGCGGTGCCATCTCCGCACAGCTGGGGGCCATTCGGGGCGGAATTTTTCCCCCCGCCACAAATGACGAGGAGCGTGGGCCGCTTGCTTTTGTCAAAACAAGAGTTTGCTGGGCGTCTGAGGGGCCGGAGTAAAGGAATAAAGATTTTAAAGGGGAATAAAATCAGCCGGAATAATGCAGCAGGCGCAGCTTTGCTCCGTTTGTAGATTCAGCCCCACATGGCGTCTTCAAATAAAAGATTTAACTAAGTCACAGTCAATAGCGAGAGCGCCTCGCCGCACACATGCGCACGCAGGCCGCTCGAACGCGCCACATCTACACACACATGCGAGGCCTTAATCGAGTGTGTTGTGCTCAAGGCCGAGGGTGATGCTCGGAGGAACGCGGGGGTAAATAAGTGGTGGGCTTTGTGCTCGGATATCTGTGATTATTTTATGCAAATGAGGAGGCTTCGGCGCTGGACTCCGCCGTCTCCGGAGCGGACAGACTTTAATCCGAGGCCCTCGTCTGGCTTCTCTAAAAAGGTCATTCGGTAAACACAAGACCGGGAGAAACGTCAGCGCACACACACACACACACACACGTGCACTCATCAAGGTGCTAAGTCACATCGTTATCAACTAATCGAGCCGGATTCGTGTTCAGGCTGCACTTCCACAGAGAGCAACAAGCAGGACGACGCCAGCCACCACCAGCCCCGTGGCACAAGACATCATTTCCACAAACAGCTTCGCATTTTGCAGAGTAGAAAGCTGCCTGGACACGTTCGACAGGTCTGTCCGTCAAGGAAAAGTCTGGTCAAGGTGTTGGCCAGCAAAGCCATGGAGTGGATCCCTTATAATAAAAAAAATATATCCTTTATGATGTTTCAGATACATGTGGAGATGAATTCGAGCCAATTCGGTTTTATTTCTATAGCACTTTTCACAACTGACTGTCACAAAACAGCTTTACAGAACTCCCTAAGCTGGAGGAAGAAACCAAGACTCCTGGGTAACCCATCCTCCTCTGGTCGTCAGATGGCGATAATATAACGTGCATGTGACTATTTGTCACTGTGAACACACTCAGGCACCACAACGAAACGTGACCTCTGCATTTAACCCATCACACGTGCACACACGGAGCAGCGGGCAGCTACCAACAGAGCCCGGGGAGCAGTGTAGCGGGACGGTACCTTGCTCAAGGGAACCTGAGTGGTGCACCGGCCAGGACTTGAATCTGCGACCTTCAGGTCTGAAGGGCAATGTCCTCACCGTTAGGCCTCCACTGCCCTAGAGCAAACCAAACAAAACCCAGTCTCCTTCAGACGTGCTCTATAAATACATAAGCTCTGAATTCACATCCAGCTTCTTTTCAGCACAAACTAGGCCCTGGTCAGGAGACGTGAGGCTACTTCGAGCTTGCTGAGAGAGCAACATATATATTTATAGCGTTAGTCTCCTGTAGATCTGGTTTACCTCTACAGCTGTTGAGAAGCAACTCTTGGATCTTCTCCGTTTGATCAAAACACTGTCTCGCAGACAAATGCTCAATGCTACATTGCCCACATCTAGGCCTGGAGGGATGCTGTCCAGCACAGTTTGGTGATTTCCCTGCCCAGGCACACCTGTTTCAGCTCAACGGTTCATTGCCGGGTGTAGTAAGTGCATTTGAGGAGACTGGTCTGGAAACAAGCCCTCCAGGACCAGAGTTAGGCATCCCTGACTCGTCTGATACCATAAAGGTGCAAGATCCCATCGTTTCCCTGTTCAGACCACAGGAATCCTTCAGCAGTGTGTCAGCGCTGAAGACAACCCTGCCCTTCCTACCAGAAGCTCTACCAGTGTTAATCTCCTCCCTTCCCATGAGGTTCCAATCCCTTGTTGGCGCAGAATGAAGATCTGCCACCTGCTGTGACCCCTTACTATGAGCGGTCATCGCATTCGTACCAAAGGACTGTGTCAAAGGATAATCCAAAGAGGGGGGGGGGGGGGGGGGGGGGGGGGGGGAAGGAGGGGGGGGGGGGGGGAGGGGGGAGGGGGGGGG
>JBBPDA010000030.1:3718699-3733618 GCA_037974385.1 Arnoldichthys spilopterus
GAGAGAGAGAGAGAGAGAGAGAGAGAGAGAGAGAGAGAAAGAGAGAGAGAGAGAGAGAGAGAGAGAGAGACAGAGAGGGAGAGAGAGAGACAGAGAGAAAGAGAGAGAGAAACAGAGAGAGAGAGAGAGAGAGAGAGAGAGAAACAGAGAGAGAGAGAGAGAGAGAGCGAGAGAGAGACAATGGAGAGAACGTGAGTTGATATACCATCTGTGGGTCGCCCGTTAAATAAATCCCCACAAGGACAGTGGCGCGGGCGTCTCGAACAGTGAGACGGCCCGAATGGCCACACAATACAGCAGGAGCGCTGAACTGTCCCCGATGGCTAATAAATCTCCGCTTCAAGATGACGCAGCGAGACGAGCTTAGGTTTCTCTGGGCTTTGGTCAATCCGGCTCCGTCCCGCTGATGGCCGTCCCCTGAGCGTTTCATCCTCCCCCCCAACAGGTCCCTCGAGGGAGACGAGATGGCAAGGCGGCCGGGGGCCGGCGACGGGATGCAGTTACGGCCTACATCTCTTATTCATGGGGAGAGGCTCCTCTGAGACTTGAGGTCATTCAGAAACATCTATTTGCCACCGTTGTTTTTTTTATTATTAGATCTCACAGGAGGGACATAGCAGGCCAGACAACAGCGCAGGACAGCGCCGCGAGGAGTAAACACAGCCCAGCGCTGGGACTGAAGTCAGGCAGATAAATTGGCCAGACCTATTTACTGTGGCCCTTTCACTGTCCCACCGCATTCGTTCATGTGCACTCCACGTATCCACACACCCCTTCAAAAGGGGACGTTGGAGGCCTGTGGAGGCCTAGTGGTTAGGACCTTGGGGACAGAAGGTCGCAGGTTCAAGGCCCAGCCCAGGCACCACTGAGGTTCCCTTGAGCAAGGTACCGTCCCACTACACTGCTCCCAGGGCGCTGTTGATATCTGCCCACTGCTCCACATGTGCACGTGGGATGGGATAAATGCAGACGTCACATTTCGTTGTGATGCATTTTGCATGTGATTAAATGTGTTCACAATGAGCCTTAAGGTGCTGCCATTGGTCACACAGGCTCCAGTTGTGCAAACATACCATAATAACCTGCACTGGAAGTTAAGGGAAACAAATATTTTGGACCATTTCTATTTGTTCATTCATTTTCTAAACCGCTTCTTTCATTCCGGGTCATAGGGAAGCTGGAACCAATCCCAGCCGACTACGGGCCCAAGCTGGGGTTCACCCAGGACAGGAGGCTCAACCCATCACAGGGCAGCACAACTCACACACACACACACACTCATGAGCAATTCAGAGCATCCAGTCAACCTACTGCAGCCTTTGGACAGTGGGAGGAAACTGGAGCACCAGGAGGAAACGCAGGCGAACGCAGGGAAGAGCTTGCAAACTCCACACAGAAAGGCACCTGAGGCAGACACAGTCAGGGCTGTTTCAGCAGAATGAGGGACCGACTCAGTATTAGGCAGGTGGTGTTGATGACACAGTGCACGCTCCAGAATCTGAACTAGCGGCGTTGTATTCTGAATACTGGCCATTTTTCCTGCTGTAACTTGTATTCTATTTGAACCCAGGCCTATTTACGCCTCAAGGGGCCACACTGGCAGTGGTAAATATGCAACGTGTCTGAAAAAGCTAAAAGTGGCTTGTGCGTTATCACAGTCGCCCTCGCCAGCACCCAGCAACAAAGAAACACCCTTCCTGCCCAACTCTGAATGGAAATTTGTGGATGCCCCACGACAATGTGCACCAAATATCAACTGAGTCATATCCTCCGACAACAATAAGCGTGGACAGGCAAAGCCCTGGGTCGTGCCGCGGCGTTGCCGCTGCTTTTGCATCTGCTCGGCCAGGCTGCCGACAGCTCTTTCCTCATGCAGAGCCGCGGCGAGCCAAACTAGAGGATTTGCATGGGCCTCTATTGTTTTCCGCCGGTGAGTCATTTTGCATGAGGGGGTTAGGCCGGGAACGAGTACGAGCGCGGCGGCTGCAGACGCAACAGCTGTCTCATCTCTAGACCTACTTCCATTCCCCTTTTTCTCTCCCCCACCACCATCGTGAGCTGCATTGCTGATGTGGCGAAGGAAGCCGTCGCCGGAAAGGAAACGAATTCGACAGCCCAGAATGAAATGAGGTGAAAAATCAAAGTCACATCCTATTTGGGCCGAGCGGTGGGCGCCGCCGCTGCTCTGGGATGGGCCCTGTCTTGCCTGGGCCTCTTCAGATCGCATCACCTGGCTGAGCAGTCCGTGCGGACGCCTTCCCGCCGGATGGGCCTGCCCTGTCTGACTCCCAGCATCAGCAAGCGCACAAATAATTCACGACTAATCTCGGCCGTATCAAATCGCAGCCCAAACGCAATTTCGCCATCGTAATCGGCGGCCACTCTTGGATTCCAGACTTCGGAATTGATACAAGCCGGTCACTCCCGACGTTTCCTTCGCTCAAGGATTGGGGCGAAATTTCACGGCAAAACGCCGGCTATCAGGGGTGATCTAGGTTTCCTGGCCATGCATGTGGCATGCTGTGATGTCTGTTTCAGCTGTAAATGTGAATAAGCATGGCTGCCCACAGTCGGGCTTATCTAGACAAGGCTTTTTGCCCACTGGCATATTTGTAAAGACCCCACAAAGAATATCAATGTGCTTATGCCTTCATTGTATTTTTTATTTATTTTAATTGTATTTATTTTATTTATTTATTTATTTTACATTCATTAATTCATATATTTTTATTTTATTACTTTGAAATTTTTGTTTATTAAATTATTATTTTTTTTTTATTTGTATTTATTTAATTCTATTATTCCCAGAAGAGAAGGGAGCATTTGGGGGTCAAGGGCACTTCAGTCATGGGTGTCAAAGGAAGAGAAGGCACTGTTCATTCACTCATCCCTCACACGTTTTTTCCCTGCTGGTTCAGGGAATCGATCTACACTTCGGTCACTAATCCACTCCCCTAACCTTTAGGCCACCTAATCAACCTTAGAGGTCAGAAATACAAGTTTGACACTGAGACACTCATGTCTTCAATTGCAAAATAATATTTAGCCAAATAAAAATAATTTTGTGGCTGTTGCTTCGCTTTAATAGACAGAGCAATCCGGCAACGCCATATCCAATTAGTGCAATGCCACATAGAAAATTGATATTTTAATGACCTGTCATTCATCACAGCGCTGGGGCCGAGTGAGCCTGGGCCCACCCATTTCTATTGCTCACCCACTCTACAATGACAGGTCAAATTTCCTTTCAGTCTGCATTGTCAGAGTGACTATGACGAGCTACTTTTATTACCCAAAAACAAAAAAAATGAAAGAAAATATGAAGAGGAACTCAAAGAAAATCCTAGTTTAACCAACAGTGTCACTTTCTCCCAATAAAGCCACGATTTTAATCACTATTTTCATCATGCTGGGGCCCAAAGGGGACTAGGCCCACATATTTTCAATTGCTGACCCACTCTACGATGACAGGTCAAATTTGCTTTCAGTCTACTTTGCCATAGTGACTTTGATGAGCTTCCGTTTATATTAAAATATTATTACCCTACACACACAAAAAAAGGAAAGAAAACAAACGAAAATGGACCAATCAAATCCCAGTTCAGCCCCTCAGTGTCCTGGCCAGTCGAGCACATTATGAATGCTTATGTCTTGATGAAACATGCACTGAACTTGATTGAAGCTGATTGTTCCATCTCTATCACTCGGTTTAGGTCAGTTACGGTAAATAAAAATCCCCTGAATTTCACTGTGTTGAATCCTTTAATGGCCAATTCTAGGGGTCGCTCATCATGATGGTACAGGATTTTTTTTTTTTTAAGTACTGCAATTGCAGCATTTTGGAGATAAATGTGGGGAGGACAGTTAGTTGGATCTGAGGAGTGGAAGTAGTTTTGAGAACATCACACAGCATAAGATAAATACAGCAACCACAAACACGCAACGCGGCACAATCTTCAGCCAGCTCATCAGCCCTGAAGGCATAAATGCCAGAAGTTGCCAGCGTGTTGGTCACTGTTGCTCATGTGTGCAAAGCAGGATATGGGGTTATTTTTCCATTATGAGCACTACGACTTACTGCTAACTCAGCAAACCGGTCTCCTTCTGCTGCAGTTTCTGAATTAGTATTGTCAAAAGCATCAATACGTCAATACATATCGATGCTAAACTTTTGAAAATGGTAGTCGTTACAACAATCAGCCATAACATTAACACCACTGACCGGTGACTGTGACTTTTTAGTTATTGCATCACAATGGCACGTGTCAGGGAGGTCGATATATGAAGTGAAAAGTGACTATTTGTCATTGTGACCTCACTTAAGCACCACAACGAAATGGAGCAGCGGGCAGCTATCAACAGCGTCCGGGGAGCAGTGTAGTGGGACGGTACCTTGCTCAAGGGTATCTCGGTGGTGCCCGGGTGCCGGGACTTGAACCTGCGACCTTCAGGTCCCAAGGGCAATGTCCTAACCACTAGGCCTCCACTGCCCAAGAGGGCAGCAAGTGAACAGGCAGTTCTTGAAGCTGATGTGCTGGAAGCAGGAGCGGGCCTTTTTGTGATGTTCTAGATGAGTCTTGTGGAGTGTCCCAGGTGTGCAGTAGTACTACCAAAAGTGATCCAAGGAAGGGCGACTGGTGAATCGGTGTCAGGCTCTTGGGCACCCAATGCTCACTGATGCATGTGGGGAGTGAAGGCTAGCTTGTCTGGTCTGATCCCACAAAAGAGCTACCGTGTTGAACATCGGCAAACTAGCCACAGTGACCATTAGATCCTGTTTCATCCTGAAACCCACTTAGCGAAGGAAGAGCAGCGCTGATCATGTTGCTGTTCCCTTTTCTGTCATTCCCCATGTTTATTACTGAGGCACGTGTCTTGTCTCACATTAGCAAACACTGCTAATATGGAGCTGTCAGGTGATACGGGACACGACGGCTTTTTGTCCTGTCGATCTACTATGGACAAAATCACCTGTTCTTTACATCTGCTGTGAAATTCTTTTGTAGCAAGAAAATAATTTTAAACTTATTCCTAATGAAACTTAATGTGTTATTGTTTGCACTGAACTAGCAGCTTTGCAAAATCTTGGACTGTTATTTAAATGTAATTGTTTTTTTATTAAAACTAATGTGTGAAATGTGCTTCTATTGAAACATCTCATGTGAATATTTAGGATTCAAGATAATATCATTAAATGTCATCGAAACAATTTCTCATCCAATTATCACAAATTATCATTACTTTACATCAGTGTTTCAATTAATAGCTCCTTTGGAAAAAAATATTCCAACGCTATATTCATTTTGTGGTAAGATTCATTGGTATTATTGGTCCCAAATGGTTACAGATGTTTCCAATATGTGTGTGTGTGCAAATATATACATACATCACACTATATACACACTTCATTTAAGCGGGTTTTAAAACTGTAAAGTTCAGCAAAATGCAGTTGAAATGTCAGAATGGGAAACTATTTCTGGCTCCCTGTTTCAGCTGAAGCAGATCTGGGACACTGACTAAGTTAAGGACTTAGAAGGGTCAGAAAGGACAGTGTGTGTTCCGGTTTCCACCCTTTCAATAAAGTGTGGGTTCAGACGACTCTCAGGTGGAGCTGAACTGCTCATCAGAGGCTTCTGCACAAACTTGTGGAGTCACGTTGTTGTGAAAGCAAAAGGGCAACCCCAGAAACTCTGAAATACATGCAAAATATTTCAAAGATTGTACGTATTTCTCAGATTGTAAAGAAAATTGTCCATTAATCGAATTTATAATTAAAGAAATTCTATAAACAGCAAATATAGTTGAATGTGAAAAATCTGAACTTGAAATCTAGAGAGTGAGATAGACAGACTGAAAGACAGATTAATATACAGACAGACAGACTGATTGATTGACAGACAGACAGACAGACAGACAGACAGGCAGACAGACAGATAGATAGATAGATAGATAGATAGATAGATAGATAGATAGATAGATAGAGACAGATTGATATACAGACAGATAGACTGATTGATTGATTGACAGACAGACAGACAGACAGACAGATAGATAGAGAGACAGATTGATATACAGACAGACAGACAGACAGACAGACAGACAGATAGATAGATAGAGAGACAGATTGATATACAGACAGATAGACTGATTGATTGATTGACAGACAGACAGACAGACAGACAGATAGATAGAGAGACAGATTGATATACAGACAGACAGACAGACAGACAGACAGACAGATAGATAGATAGAGAGACAGATTGATATACAGACAGATAGACTGATTGATTGACAGACAGACAGACAGACAGACTGATAGATAGATAGACAGACAGACAGACTTGATCGTTCTCTGAAGAGCCTGAATTCCATTCAGCACCCTATATATGTACGCAATCACATTACCCCCATTTCCATGAACACGGAAATCACAAGAAACGAGCAGGATGGATGAGTCCATTCATGAGGAGCCCATTAGTTTCCATTAGTCTTGTGGTGATGGGGCCTTGGAGATTTATTGGACACGTTTGACCACAGTCAGCCCCTTTGAGAGGCCTTGCTGTGATTGCTGGATTGGACAGAGAGCGATAAGCCCCACCCTGCCAGTGAAATTGCTCCACAGTCAAACAGGTCGGGAGGCACTTTTCAAAACGAAGATTCTTGGGAGGTTTCTCGGCCTCTAGGTTGTGACACCAACGTTCTTCACGCTCGTTCACAAAGTCCAACGGCCTGGTTGCGCGGAAGCCTTACTGGTGGCGTTAAGAGTGAGTACATGCTCCATTCACATCTGCTGCCCTTCATCTGATCACACATAATGTCATTTCGATTATTACTCCCCCCCCTTCACAAACCTTGATGTGAATGTGAACTGCGTGCGCTATTGATCGCCCATGCTTAATACTGGTTAAGGATCACTAAGGACAGAGTGCTTGTATTGACTAGTGCGATATTGATGCGAGAGGGAGGATATAAAAAAAGAAGCAATCGCATCTAATAGGTTTTTTACACCCGCTGCCTCATTCCCCCTTACTCATTCTGCCTCCGTTCCAGCAGAACCTGGTGGTTAAAAATCTCCGCCATCTATTTTTGCCTGTGTTTGTTTTGACGTTGAAGCATTATTTTCTTGTTTACCGGCCGCCGAGGCGATTGGAAACGCGATGTTTGGGAATGCAAAAAGGTGTGATATTTTCTATCATAAGCCCCACCAACAGAAAAGCCCCCCCCCCATGCAATGATTAATCTGATCAGCACGCAAGGGGGCTCGGATGGCACGATCGATAGGGCTCTTCCCTCGAAGGGGGAGAAAAAGTGGGAGATTTCATTAACCCGTTTAGCCAGACCCGACTGTGGCCCGTGAGTTATTATATGAGGGTTAGGAAGGGCAGGCGCATTCCTTTGGCGGGACGTGCGCATATTTCCTTCAGAGTCGGGCCTGTATCGGAGAGAGGATTTATTGCACAATAAACGGATAATGTTTTAAACAAACCCGAAGCCTATTTCCCCCCAGCGCCACCCTCCACCCCCCACTCAGACCCACCCACCCACCCCGGCAGTGATGCATTCTGCTTTTCTATGGGTTTGAACACATTTCTAAGTTCTCATACAGTATTTTGTAATTAATATCAGTTTATCTCTGCCAGGCCCCTTCGGCATCTCCGAAATGCTTTATGCTTTATTCATGTGTAATTTGAATCTCTTTCCAAGCGAGGCGTCAGGAAAGATTGAAGACTGTACGGAGAGGTCCAGCTCTTTATGAAGAAATGTAGAAAACCGCTGCACTTCTGCTCTGCTTTTTCTAAAAAAAAAAGCGTATTCCCGAGGACGGATGTTGCTTCATCTCGCCTTATCTGCTGAATTGGCATTCATGGAAAGTTTCCTAGAAGGCCCTCACAGCGCCCAGGCCTCTCGTTAGCACAATTCACAAAGCGTCCATGTGGTGTCTGCAACGTTTGGTCCAGATGTGATGGCTATTTCTGTGCAACGTGACCTTGAGAAAAGTTCTGAAGGCCGAGATGTTGTCTGGAGATCTTCTGCAAAGGGCACAAAATGGGCCTAAGGGCCGATAAAGGATCTCTGCTAACGCTAAACACTTATCACCAGCTTTTGAGGAAGCGACGAAGACCATGATGCACAATGCAGATTGTATGCGAGATCTTACAGAGCAGCATAATCCTTCACAACAAAGCGCCAGTGCTCCAGTGACCTTCAGTGTCAACCCGTGTTTCCTGACCTTCAGTCATTGCTTCAGCCAGATAAAGCAGACGCACAGCACCTCCTTCAGATAATGCAGTCTGTACCGACTTGCATATTGACCGCATTCATGAAATAACAGCGAATTAAAGCGACGTAACGAGTTCTCAGACGACCAAACGCTTATTTGAACACTGTTGAATTGTTCATTCCTGCCAATGCTCTTGTTCCTCCAGTGCAGCTTCACACCAGCTTTGCGTCGGGCAGGAGGACACGGTTGGTCAACCATGTAATAATATTCACCAATCAGTCCCAACATTAAAGCCACTGGCAGGTGAAGTGAATAAAATTGATGGTCTTATTACAGTGGCTTCTGTCAGGGGGGTGGGATATATTAGGCAGCAAGTGAACAGTCAGTTCTTGAAGTTGATGTGCTGGACGCAGGAAAAATGGGTGAGCGCCAGGGCCACGCTGTGATGTTCTAGGCGACTTAGTCAGAGCATCTCCGGCAGGTCTTGTGGAGTGTTCCAGGTGTGCAGTAGTTAGTACCTACTAAAAGTGATCCAAGAGAGCAGAGGAGAACCAGTTAAGGGTCATGCCCCCCCCAAGGTGCACTGATGCATGTAGGGAGTAAAGGCTCGAGCTACTGTGGTTTAAAATTGATGCTGATAAAAAAAAGGGGGGGGGGGTCAGAACACACAGGTGGTGGTGTTAATATTATGGCTGATAACACCTGGAACACTCCACAAGACCTGCCGTTTTGGAGATGCTCTGACTCAGTCGTCTAGAACATCACATTGAGGCCCTCGTCGGCCCTCTTCCAGCGCATCGACCTCAAGAACTGACTGTTCATTTGCTGCCTAATGTATCCATGAAATAAATAATGAAATAAGTAGAGAGTCATTGTTATTCACCTGTCAGTGGTCATAATGTTATGGCTGATGGGTGTATTGTCAGCTTCATTAGAAGCTCTGTATCGTATCTGCGAGATTTTAGCAGCATGAAGCGCTTTAATATTTTTTAAACATTCATAAACGAAGCAGAAACAAAGTCGCTCGAAGTGTCCATAAGTTATGACCTGCGAGGCACAACCACTGCGAAGAAACTTTCTCGCCCCGTCACGGGCCGCTGGCGACAATGTCAGCTGTGCGCTCCTGCCCCCTCTCCGCTCTCCGTGGAGGGGTGAATTACCCATCCTCATGCGCTCATATATCTTCCCCTCTCCAGCTGACCAGCTTTCCCCTGCAGGATTGACACCTACCATTTATTCTCATTTTGAGCTCTCTTCAAGAGTTACGGGGCTTTTTCAGCGTGCTGTGGCCACCAAACACATCGATAGAGTGAGTTGTCTCAGACAACCCCTACCCCCCCGCCGTGGAGCTCCTGGGTTGTTAAGCCATCAAGAGGCCAGCTTGCGTCCCAAAACTGTCTGTGGGACTTGTCGCTTTGGGGTTTGGGGGTGACCCATCAGTCGACCTACAGCGAGGCGGAGGAAAATGGGCCGATCTGTCTGGATCCGTCATGAATTTAATTCCTCGTGATGTTTCATGAGGTTCAAGATACCGATATACAGCATTTGTTGCTTCAGCAGTGATCCACATGATATTTTCAGCTTCGTTCTGGCCTGCCGGGCTTTTGTCACTGTCTTAAGGCCTGCGCCATCATTTTACCTGTTAATCCTGGTTTAGAGACTCAAACAGTGGGATGTTTAGGACGATCCCATGGGACACAAGGAGCTTAGAAGCTTATTATGCTAACACTTCAGAGTAGGAGAGTGTTCAAAAGCTTACATAACATCTAAATAGACAGTGGTGAGATAGTGGTTAGAACCTGGCCTTTGAAGGTTGTAGGTCCCAAGTACCACTGAAGCACCCTTGAGCAAGGTATCGTCCTGCTACACTGCTCCCCCGGGCACTTTACATAGCTGCCCGCTGGTACAGGTCTGCAATTGGGACGGGTTAAATGGAGAGATCACATTTTGAACACACACACACATATATATATATATATATATATATATATATATATATAAACAAATATTTTATATTTAATTTTATAATAATTATGTCTTGAATCTTTTGCCTATATATTTGTGGGGGTATATACAGCATTTTCCAATGGCTTACAGCAGCCACTCAGACCCACCCCTATTAGTAATGATCGCAGACCGTGCGGAAGTGGGGCTGGACATTGCACGTTTAGAAAGTTTAGCCCAGAGTAAATCAACCGCATCACTACACATGTGAATCTACAGCTAGGGCTAGAGGCAAATCAGCCACATCGTAGCAAATTCTGAGTTCTCATGACTTAGTGGTGCTGACATCCAAACCTGAGAGAGGGAGGCCCAATAGTTATACCAGCAGCCCCTGCATCATTCTATGGCCAAATTAAGGCTCTATTTTTGTACTGAATCATCCCCCTATGCTAAAAAGGGAAAAAATGTAAATGTCCACATTAGCGGTGTTCCTTCTCTGCCAGTGCACAAACTAGGCTTGCTTCCTGCTTTAGAAGGTTTCCAAAAGTTTCTAGACCTGACGGTGAACTTCCCTGACCTGCTTTGGCCTGAGCTGTTCCAGGAAGGCCCTTAGCAACCATGTTATAACCCAGAGAGCTCATAGCTCAATGATTTATATCCGTCCGAGCTTCGAAGAGAAGAGCGTTTCTGAGCGTGTCTCAACAGCGCACTGCTCTGTTGTTGAACGTGCCACTGACCTTAACAGCTTCTGATGTCTCCAAATGCTCATATCAATGCGAACACACCTAGGGTGGCGTTAAATATGTAACAGCCATATTAAAAACAGCCTCCTCAGCCTTTGCACGCATGGATGATTACTCTGCCTTTCTTTCCTGAGTTCGGAGGGGTTGTTTTCAAACTCTCTTTCTCTCTCTCTCTCTCTCTCTCTCTCTCGCTCTCCCTCATTCTCGCTCGCTGTGCTGTTTAATTCATTGTGACGCTGCCTTCACAACGGGACATCGTGAAAACAAACAACACAGTCGCTCGGATGTCCTTGATTTAGTCCGTGGGAGAACCCAACCCCCCCAACCCCCTTCCACCCCCATTATGAAGTCCATTCATTTTTTATGGCATTAATATTAAATATTGGTCTGCACTGAATTAATTAATGCCTCAAGAAAATAATACGCAATATCCTTACATGAAGATTCTGCACTTTTTTTTTTTTTTTACAAAGGGAACAAAATTCTTTGTTCTCTGGAAAACAAACAAGTGCCGACCAGCTCAAACGCCTTCAAGGCCTAGGTTAAGCAATCTTTCCTAAGGCCTTATTATAGCAAAATGCAGGGCATTGTGGGTAAAGGTGTCCTGGCTTTTGAGTATACTTTACCAAGGAACACAGAGGATTTAAAACCTTTTCAACAGGGAATTTTAGCAGACAGTAGTCAGAGTGGGCTTGGTGTGAAATTGGTGTGAAGCTTAGTGACTTTCTTTACAATGATGGTGAATGGAACCAGACGTCTACAACATGGCCATTTTTTTAACCATCCAACCCCACTAGTAAACCTACATGTCACATGTTTTTATATGCAATGTTGATGATGGTAAAACAGTGTTAAAACTTGAAATAAATTAAAAACTTGACAATCATTTTAATAATAAGCTTTTTGGGGGACTAGTTTGCCTTACAACACTCTGAATGTATCCCTCCACCACAAATGTGTTCAGTTGTAGGCCCAAAAGCTTCTCAAAACTCTGTAAAAGTTCTGTAAGAAATTTGTGTGAAGGAGCTTTTAAGGGAACATCTGGTTCCATTCATCATGCCCCGCGAACAGTTCTGACTCAGTAAGCTCCTCTGAAGTGGAACGTTTCACGCCAAACCCACTTTGAATGACTTTGATAACACTTGAATTTACTGAAAATATAAAGAATCTGTGCACTTTTCCCAAGTTAGACAGATCATTGCTCTGTTAACTTCAACTAACTAAATTTCAGCCACAAATAACTTAAAATTAAAGTTGTTGTGAAATTTATGAATTTATAAAAATTATGAATATTTAAGTACTTTACTTTGATTTTCTATGTTATACCTGATACCAGTTTTGTAGGATTATCTAAAATGAGCATTTTTTTCAAATATTTTTCAAATACAGGTACAAGAAATGGAAAATAGGCCAGTTAAAAGTTGGGTTTCTTAAATAGTGATATGCTAAACAACAAATGATCTTACAGGTTATTGAATGTATCCAGACACAGAGTACGTCAGGGGTTCCTGAATATTATAACAAAGCATATAACATCAGAAGATTGTGAGCTAGAACAACAATGATGCCACACCCATCCCTAATTGGGAGCAGAGTGAAGAAAATTGCAGTTGGGACTGGATGTCCTAGCTAGGGGGAGTCTGAAAATGAATGTTATATTATTTACCTAACTGAGAAGATAAACTTAAATTATGACTTGGGTGAGTTTTCGATTAAACCCTGAGTCGGGCGAACTTGCAACTTGAAAAAAATCAACTTAAATTTTACCTTGAGCTCACTGTCATATGTGAAATAAATAATACAAATCTAAAAAAAAACAATCTATTCAGTTCTGATGAAGCATTACAATCTATTTGTGGAATGTAGCACCCCCTTGTGGAGAATCTTCAGCCTGCTAAACATGACAGAGTGAGTGAATGAGCAGAAGCCAGGGCCACGTGAGACTCCACATCTGAAAAACAAAAGTTCCACAGTTCTTGGCAATAAAGGGGGTTCTTTGGAGCACAAACCACTTCCTGTTCCTCAAAGAACCTTTCAGTGGATGGTTCTTGTTAAAAGGAGTCCACATTTAAAGAACAGATAATGCTAAGGTCCTACTGTAATTAAATGTCTTTTTTTCCATTTCCACAGAGAACCAGTGCAGCAGTCACTGTGAGGGGCTGTAAAAAATACATATTCGCTGCCACCGGCTCAAGATAAAAGATCGTTGTCTTGGAGATTGCATCTGCTTCCAAATACGGATGTGGCTGGAGAGAATCAGACTTTTGGTAAATCCCTCCAATTGTCGAGGCGAACTCTTTTCCCCCGGCTCCTTTTTCCGCTGCAATCTCGGGGCGGGTGGTGGAACGTTCCAGCTCAGGGGTGGCATCTAAATTGCAAACAAGAGGAACAATCAGAGAGGGAATGGCCGTTTCCCGAGCCAAGCGGTGTGACAGGCCTCAGCTGATAGCAACTGTTACAGTAGAGTGCGCCGGCTTTGATGGAGCCGCACAGAGGCCCAAACAAAACCCCCGAGTAAGTCAACATGTTCACTGCGGTGTGAGAGGAACAAGCCCTCCGCTGGGGTTGGATGGCAACAGGCTGATCACGGCCCCTCGTTCGGTTAATTTGGCCGGCCCCCCTCCAAACATCCCCCTCTACAGAGGCTGAGGATATGATACGGCAGTGGAGTCGGAGCAGGCGCCGCACAAATGAGGAGATGAGGCTTAGCGTCAAACCACCATGACCAACATATACCTGACTACGTTTGGAATGTTCAGTATCAGAATGAGAGAGGTGCTGTCATTTTCCTCTGCTTTTCAAATGTAACTGCACAATTGCATGATTAATCGCGTATACACACAATCAGCCATAACATTAACACCACCTGCCTAATACTGAGTGTGTCCCTTCTGCTGCTGAATCAGTTCTGTCTGTGGTGCACTGTGCGTTCTGACCCCTTTCTACCAGAGTCAGCGTCACGTTTTAAACCACAGAAGCTCTTCTTTGAGATCTGACCAGATGGGCTAGACTTCACATGCATCAGTGAGCCTTGGGTGCCCATGACCCTGCTGATTCCTTTCCTGGATCACTTCTGGCAGGTACTAACTACTGCACACCTGGAACACTCCACAAGACCTGTCGTTCTGGAGATGCTGAGACACTAGAACATCACAATAAGGTCCAAGTAACTCACAGCATCACGCTCCTGCTTCCAGCACATTGACTTCAAGAACTGCCTGTTCACTTGCTGCCTAATATATCCCACTACTCTGACAGACAACGTTATTTACCGGTCTTAATGTTATGGCTAATCGGTGTATATGTAATCTGTGTTTTCTTACTCTTACCGTAGGCACCCCCCCACCCCCCACCCCCACCCCCGGTCAACAAATATAATCCCCACTGCCTCTCGTCCAACTACCACCCCCACAGTCACCAAACCGTGACTCCAACACCTCCCCGGTCAATGACTCGCAGTAAGGCAGCGAACGCTTGAGACGAGCTGAAAGTACAGTTTACGCAACATGTTGCCACTGTTGCAAGAAGACCTCATTTCACAACTCCTGAAGCTTATAAACGAGAGAGAAAGAGCGAAGACAAGTCTGCAACACACGAAAATGTGCACGATGAATAAACCAGTGCAGCGTGAGCCAAGTCTCTCTCGCCGCTGAAGAGCCGGCGAAAGTTTTCATACCAAACTTCGGCGAAAACAGGTTAACTCGGCCTTTCTTTATGCGCCATTCGCCGATTGTTGATTCTCAGCCCAGAAATTGGCAATACACCCATAAGCCATAACATTAACACCACCTGCCTAATACTGAGGGTGTCCCTCCTACTGCTGGAACAGCCTCACTTTTACACCACAGTAGCTCTTCTGTTGGACCTGACTGGCTAGTCCTCACTCCTATGTGCATCAGTAAGCGTTGGGTGCCCATGACCCACCAGGTGTCCTTCATATACAGGTAACAATGAAACATCATTACCAGCAATGAAATTCTTGGACTCTGAGCCTCCTCAAAGATTGCACAC
>JBBPDA010000030.1:3733718-3743878 GCA_037974385.1 Arnoldichthys spilopterus
AGTGTGTCCCTCCTGCTGCTGGAACAGCTCTGACTGTGCTGCACTGTGTGTTCCGACCCCTTTCTATCAGAGTCAGCATCACTTTCTACACCACAGTAGTGGGATCCGACCAGACGGGCTAGCCTTCAGTCCCCACAATGCATCATTGAGCCTCAGGTGCCCATGACCCTGTGGCAGATTCACGTTTGGTAGGTACTAACTACTGCACACCTGGAAAACTCCATGAGAGCTGCTGTTCTGGAGACGCTCTCACTCAGTCGTCTACAACGTCACAATAGGCCCCTTGTCAAACTGGCTCGGATCCTTACGCTCCTGCTTCCAGCATATCTTCTTCAAGAACTGACTGTTCACTTGTTGCCTAATAAATCCCACCCCCCTGCACCAGGATCAGCTAATGTTCAGACACAGAAGCAGCTCGCTAAAAGCCGATTGGTGAGCTGCTTGCGAATACAAACTACTACCCAGTCGAAGCGCAGATAGAGGGGCAGTGTTAACCAATCCGAGCACAGGAGGTGGGATTTGTCAGAATACGAGTGGGAAAACAGCTCGTATTATTAAAGATCAGCGCTTTTCGAGCCTCCACTATCAGTCAGATTATTTTTGCAGAAATGTTATTTACTATTTAGTCGTATTTTTAAAATCGATGACGTTCCGGTGAGAGCTCACACCGTTATATTGATAACCACAAAATAAAAGGTGCTGGCGCATGTGCTCAGGCATGTGTTCAGGCCGTTACTCAAGCCCTCTCGGAGCTGATGAAGCCGTGCATGCTACTGGGCTAATGTTTCAGCAGCATGAGGGGGGCCTACTCAACATTAGGCCAGACTATTGGATGCGTTCCATGTTTTGATGGAAAGATCATGGCCGGATGTTTGGTCCACCACCGAAGCCACTGGAGCTCTCAGAGCAGCACTAGGTCTAAGCACGAACACGGCTGTGTGATAATGTAGCTTTGCTGACCTCTGGAGCAAGATTAAAAAAAAATATGCACAGTTCTGTAATCCGTTACTGACATCCAGCTTGGAAAAAAAGTGTCCCCAGCATGTGATCAGAGCGGTGTCCCAGTCCTGAGATCTGCGTCATTTGAATGGACATTTCACCGCACACATTGAGTTGCACAGGGCTGAAGTTCTGCTCTATAGAGGAAAACAAACAGGTCAAAATTTTACCTACGTCACAACCTGTCCTCCAGGGCTATAAAACCAGGATGACAAATACCCACCTGAACATTAACCGGCGTATAACAATGCAGCATCAGGAGGTAAATATTGGCATTTATCCATTGTAACAACATACAGCCCCAATTCACGAAAGGCATCAGGCAAAACAGCAACTCACATTGACAGAGTGTGCGTGAGGAGGGGAACCGCTGAACCGTACTGGATACCAACCCACCAAGATCAGCACCCCTTGCTGTAGAGGACATGAATTGATGTTCAGTGAACATGTGATTGCACCATTGCAAACTTCTGTATATACAATCAATCAATCAGCCATAAAGTTAACACCACTGACCAGTGAAGTGAACATTGACTCTAGTTATTTCACTACAATGGCACCTGTCAGGGGGGTGGGATATATTAGGCAGCAATTGAACAGTCAATTCTTGGAGTTGTTGTGCTGGAAGCATGAGTGTAAGGATCTGAGACATTTTGACAAGGGCCTAATCGTGATGGCAGGGCTTGTGGAGTGTTCCAGGTGTGCAGTAGTTAATACCTACCAAAAGTGACTCAAGGAAGGACAACAGGGTCATGGGCATCCAAGGCTTACTGATGCATGTGGGGAGTGAAGGCCCGTCTGGTTTGGTCCCACAGAAGAGCCACTGTGGTGATGTGGACTCTGAGAGAAAGGGGTCAGAACACACAGTGCAGCACAGCTAGAGCTGTTTGGGGCCTACTCAAGATCAGGCCAAACAATTGGACATGTTCCATGTTTTGAATGGACAGATCATGGGCAGATGTGTGGTGCACCACCAAAGCCACTGGAGCAGTAGCACTAAGTGTAACCTGCAACATCACTGTGTGATAATGTAGCTTTGCTGATCTCTTGAACAAGACGAAAGCAGAATATATACTGTTCAAAACTGGATTTGGGGGGGTGGGGTGGGGGGCACGTTGCCCAGTCGCAACTTGAGTGCATTGTCTCGGATCAGATCATTGTCCCCGGCCCTGAGATTTGTGTGCAAACGTCTTCGCTCAAATGGATATTTCGCCGCTTCTAAGTGACTTATCGACTTCGCCCAGCCTACAGTCTGTCGGACCATGGCTCCTGCCCAAGTGACCGTCTGCCCCAGTGTGCTTCAACACCAGCACCACAGGGGGGGTGTTTGGATTGACCTTTGATGTGCTCCTGACACCTTCCCTGCCAGCCCCCCCGTCCGCAGGCCGCAGCAGATGGGGAGTGTGGCCCACTCTCCTCATTCTCTATGCGGCAGGGCTGCAGGCTGTTGCGCCAGCAGTAGGCCAGCGAGAATTAAATATGCATGGGGGGGGTGGGGTGGTGGTGAATGGACGGCGAGCGTGGCCATTTATTCAGCTCGGGCAAGGCTCATTAACCCGATGACGGGGTAGCAGGTCACGCTGATTTCCTTACTTAAATTTAATATTTACTGCCTGTCTGGGACACACACACACACACACACACATGTATTCCTATCACCGCTGGGTGTTTCCCTGTGCTCCTGCATGATCCAACCAAGCTCAACCAAAACGTTAGCTTTGGCTTTTGGAGGATTTGGAAAGAAAAAAAAAGTGAGTTTGGGGGGAGGGGGAGGTCAACTTTCCTTGAAGGGAGCAGCCAAATGTGTCCACAATGTGATATGTTCCTCATGCTGGGGAAACATGGTCCCCAATAAGTCATGAATACAAACACAGGTGCCAAGCGAGAGCACAAGAGGCACTAATAGCCCAAAAAATTAAAAGAAAAATTTTAAAGCAGCACATAAGAAATAATGAGCTCCTTCTGCTTTTTGTTGGTTTGTTTGTGTCTGTTGGAGCAGCAGATAAGAATACAGGAATGTTCCTCCTCCAACCAGCCAGAAATATTAAATATTTGCAGCCTCCTGGTGGGCCGCTGGGCCTCAGCCGGGTCCCAGAGGAGGGCAGTGAAACTGAAGAGATTTTTTTTGTTTTTGCTTCTCCTCTGTGATTAGCTCTTCGTCACGGCTGGTGCTGAAGTTAAACTCTCCCCAGACATGGGACAGCATATGGGAGACGCGCAGGGCCACCGACCGTGCGACGGGTGCCAGGGGACAGCAGCCGAAGGGGCTAAAGTTGGCCCTCTATTCATCTCTCACTGAGGAGACACTAGCGTCTCCGGGGCCCTGCCGTGGCTCACTGACGCCTCTGCCCCCACAACCACCCCCAGCGCACCAAAACAAGGCAATGCTGTGCTGCTGATGCCCAGTACTCCACTATCTGCAAATCTTAAGACAAATGCGCAGATGCACGTCAGATACATTTAAAAGTGTGTGAGTACTTACAGTACTGTGCAAAAGTCTTAGCCCCCTATTTTAAAGCCATTTCTCGCTGCCCAAATGAACATTATGAACATATGAATTATTTTATTTATTTATATATATATACATATACACACACAAATTTTATTCATTTTTTTAGAATTATTTTAAAAATGGATGAAAATTGTGTGAACATTTCATTTATTTATTTATATGTACATTTTAATGCCCGATACTGAATATAGTTTAGTATTAGCACATGATGTGTCTTGTTTATTTCCAAAATGTTAAACTATAAATAAGAGAAATGGGAAAATAGATCAATAGTGCAACTGTGTAGAAAAATGTGCAGAAAATCAGTAAAACCGGTCATTTGACCATATGCATGTTTGCATACGACTGCGCACGTTTATATATTAAAAGACGTATTTAATTCATGTTCTTCACACGAGTAAAACTGAAAGTAACCTGCAGCTGCTGAGCTTGCCATGCTAATCCCACACTGAATTAAAAACACACTTGAAATCAGTGTCTCTGTTCTACAGCAGTGTGTTATGGCTGATACAGTTGCCCCTGGTCCGCCCCGCCCTGTTGCCCTGGTCCGCCACATATCATCCAACCAAATATTGTTGCCCTGAATGATTCATTACTTGCCTGGAGTAAACTCAGGTGTGTGACAGGTGCACACCACCCTTACCTGCCTCCCACCTGTTCGTTTTATAGCCGCAAACAGGACACTCACTTTTACAGTTTATTTGAGAACAGATACAAGCCACACATCACGCTGCTCCCTCGGCTTCTGTCCCCGTTTTACTGCCCACCAATTCCATCGCTAAGCAGGAGGAAGTTCAACTGGGGTTTTTGGGGTTTTTTTGCTGTTTTATCTTTTAACATTATTGTTTTCTTCATGCGTAAACTATAGTTATTGTAAACTGAAATAGTAATTCAGTAACTGAGCCTAACTTTGTAAGTTTTGTGCACAATTAATGGATAAATATTGAGTTGTGTGCAATTTTTTACAGACAAAAATGGAAATATCAGGTCAGAGTGAAGTGGTTTGAATGGAAGAGAACAACTACAACGGTCCCAAGTTGAATTGTCTTCTGCATTTGCATAAGCGATAATGAGCCCCTTAATTAGCCGAATCATCGCGCTGCTCCAACGGGCAGAATGTAAGGGCGGCCTAGAGAAGAGTCACCTACTGTCATTTTAAAGCATCAATCACCCGAGAACAATTGTCATCCTCCAGTGTGAAAAGCACAAGTCCTCCTTTATTCCTGAGGACTGGGGAGAACTTATCCTATTGGCTGCACCTCCAGGGGGAGGAGGTGGGGAGGTGGAGGCTGGGGACTAAAAAAGGCAATCAAGGATCCCGGAGGACGGCAAGAGAGAACCAAGAGGCAGCCAAGACAAGACAAGGCAAGAAAGGATCTCGAGGGGGTTTTGGTCCAAGGCTGAAGAGGTTCTACCGTTCTGAAAGCCGCTTCGCGTTGGCTCTCCACCCGACAGCAGGTCGAGGCCGAGAGTGAGGCCTGTAGCTTGTTCTCCAGTGTCGCTGCAGTCCGTGCTGTTTCCCCAGGAATGACTACGAATGGCAACATTTTGAGCTGGTCGGATGTAAACATGACTAAACAACCAGAGGCTTTCGCGCTCTCCGAACACCAGAGGTTGAGCCGCAGCGACGTGCGAGGCTGGGGGGCCCCTGCCGGACACCCGTACACGCCCAGCGGACTGCGCACAGGTCAGTGTGGGCGGAGATGATTTGTTGCCTGCTGTAAAGGAGACGGCAATGCGGTCGCGTAAACGTTTATGGTTTGGAGTAGTTCAGGTGGACAATTTGACGACATGTTATGTCATCGCAGTGCACGTTTCGGAGTAGATCATGGGTACGGTCAGTACCACACAACTCCCTGTGTCTTAAAGTAGACCAGTAATACAGAGCATTGTGAAAAAAACCTTCTTGAGTGCCCATAATGAGAATTTTTGTCATTTACTTTTGCTAATTAATTGTTTTTTCTTATCTGAATTGTTCCTAAAGTTTTTTCGAGCTTTTTTTTTTTTAAAACATGGTGCCACTATTTTATGGGTGCAATTAGTTCCCGTATCAGAAAACATGAACCTCCACATCATGAAGTGTCGTAAACGCTGTGTTTCGCTCATATCACTCTTGCAGTGTATACCCACTCCTCGCTGGACGTCACCTTGGACAAATGCCCCGGTAGCAGCCCTCCCGCGGCTCCCGAAGCCGATCCTGCGATGGGGAAAGGGTCCGGGGTCACGCAACACCTGAGCGGCCCCCAGAAGCACAGACGAGTGGCCGCCAACGCCCGAGAGAGGCGGCGGATGCACGGGCTGAACCGCGCCTTCGACAAGCTGAGGAGCGTCATCCCGTCGCTGGAGAACGAGAAGAAGCTGTCTAAGTACGACACGCTGCAGATGGCGCAGATCTACATCGGCGAGCTGTCCGAGCTCCTGGAGGGCGTGGTCAGGTCCGAATGCAGGGGTGTGAGGGAAGGCTGCGTGTCTGGCCAGAAAAGCCCCCACCGGTCCTTCCAGGCTGAGCGGATTGTAAGGACTTGCGCGATAGAGACGCCCTCTCCGCCGCCGGTGTGCCTCACAATGGACGCCGGCATCCCGGAAGGACACCTGCTCATCCTGTCCACTCCTGCTGCCCACTTCGGTCCGGACAAGAACGAGGTCAGGGCACTGTCCAGCGCCAGCGACGGGGAGTCGGTCCATTTAAGTGGCGATGAAGAAGGCCAGTCCAGAGGTTGCTGACCTTCTGGTGAGCAAGGGGGGGGGGGTACACTGGTACTGTGGTACAGGGGCACTCGTGTCAATACCATGGACTCTGTCTGTGTTTTAGTAGACGTTAAAGGGACCAAATAGTAAGTAGCTGTTTAGGAACCTACTGGGAACGACTGCCCTGCAACTGGTCAATGAACGTTAACCCTAAAAAGTTGCATTTTGATCTACTGTCCAGGCCCTGTAGCTGCACTTTATTGGCTGAGAGTAGCCTGCATTGTGATTTACCACTACAAATGAATCAACTGCTATTTATGTATGTACTCCGTGGCATTTTTGTATTATTATTAATTCAAAATTGTTTAATAAAAACTAATTTAATAGTCAAAAATCACCGGCTTGTTTCTGTTTCAACCATACACACGAGAACCATGATTTAAGTATTTTTTTTTTTGCTCGAAACACACTAAAAGCACCCATATCGTTGCTAAACGTCTAATTACTATGTAGTAACATAGTAATAATGCATGTAATAGCAATGTAATTAGTGCCAGTGTATTTACTGCTACAGCCGGATCACAGTGCTGCAGATTAGCCATATAGACCTTTATCAACTTATCGTGACATGCAATAACACGGACACAACCTTGTGGAATTACAGTAAAAACTGTTATTACATGTTTAATTACATAACCTGTACTAGTGGAATGCGGCTGTAACTGAGTAGCGACACTGTTACTGCATTGCATTATTAACTACACCGTTAACAGGGACACTTCATCTCAAGCGGGACCAACTTTTCCCCTGAGGTCCACTTACACAGATCAGCCAGACCGAGTGTGTACCTCCTGCTGCTGAAACAGCTCTGACCGTGGTGCACTGTGTGTTGTGACCCCTTTCTATCAGAGTCAGCATCACTTTTTACTCCACAGTAGCTCTTCTGTGGGATCAGACAAGACAGGCATCAGTAAACCTTGGATGCCCATGACCCTGTCGCTGATTCACCGGTTGTCCTTCCTTGGAAAGACCTGGAGATGCTCTGACTCAGGGCCTCGTCAAAGTGGCTCAGATCCTTACGCTCCTGCTTCCAGCACATCAACTTCAAGACCTGACTGTTCTCTTGCTGCCTAACCTATCCCACCCCCCGGACATGCGCCACTGTAATGAAAAAACTAGAGTCAATGTTACTCATTTTACCTGACAGTGGCGTTAATGTTATGGCTGATCAGTGTATAATGTTTGTGTGAGATGATGTACATGGACATTTTTCAGCCTCACTGAATAGGGGAAACAGGCTGAATAGGTGGTTATACACTGGGCAGCAGGTAAACAGTCAGTTCTTGAAGTCGATGTGCTGGAAGCAGGAGCATAAGGACCTGAGCCCCTTTGACGAGGGCCTTATTGTGATGTTCTAGACGACTGAGTCAGAGCATCTCCAGAACGGCAGGTCTTGTGGAGTGTTCCAGGTGTGCAGTGGCAACAGAGTCATGGACACCCAGGGCTCATTGATGCATATAGGGACTGAAGGCTAGCTCCGATCCCACAGAAGAGCCTATACAGTGATGCTGGCTCTGATGGAAAGGGGTCTGAACACACAGTGCAGCACAGTCAGAGCTGTTTCAGCAGCAGAAGGGACCTACTCAATATCAGGCAGGTGGTGCTAATGTAAACAATGTACATTTTTGCCAGTTAAATCTCATATATGGACCATCTGGAGTGAGGAATGAAACTGTAAACAATGTTTACATATTACATCAACACTTGCTTTTAAAGGATATGGGCTATTAAATATGTAATGGAAGCCAATGGAGAGGGACTGAAGTGACCTGTCCATTCACGAAGTCCATGGAAATACATTATTACAGTTTGCCTGTTCTTCGCTGTGCTAAAATCCTCCACTCTTCTGGGAAGGCTTTACACTCGATGTGCTCGAACATTGCTGTGAGGATTTGATTGGAATCAGCCATGACTGCATTATTGAGGTCAGGTGCTCATGTTGGATTAGTCCTTAATCCCAAACGCCACATCTACTCTAGCATTGGGCAGATCTCCATCACTCCATAGGCTGCAGATCCACTGCTCCAGATGCTGGGGGGAGCTGCTTGGTATTGCAGGTGCTTGGAATTGAGCGTTGTACCCTTAGGCTGCTCCAGAGCATCCGGTTCAATGGCTGTCTGGATACTTTTGAATATATAGTGTACAACATGACTGTCCGGAAAAAATGTGGTTTTTTAAAATAAATGCTGGAATGTTTCTTCAAGCCCGTCAGAGCATCCAACGTCACTCTGGCACGACCATCAAAGCCACATATTCCCACATCTACAGTCCACTACTTGACCTCGGAGTAATCCAGATCGTCCATCTCCATGTCCAGCTTAGCTAAGTGATCAGTGCTCCCACCAAATGACCTGGGCGGGCAAGGCGGTGGAATCCGGGGCAGGTCTTTGAGAAGGACATTAGAGAGAATTTGCCTGAAGTTGACAGGGATTTCGGAGAAGGAATTTTGGTCGGGTTTGGCGTGATCCTGGCTGGCCTCCGGGCTGCATATGGTCCTGTGTCGGTAAGGCACCACTGTGCTGTACAGCACCTCCTTATCAGAACCGTCCTGCAAAGCTCCCGGCTCCTGCTTCCAGTTACAATAGTTGGAATCAGAGTCTTCATCGCTTGTGGACGAGACGCACTCCTTAGTTTCCTTCTCTTGCTCTCCTTTCTTCCTGCTGTGGGTGGGGCTGTAGCTGGGCAGGGCGGGCAGCTGGGGAACCTTTGGAGGAACAGGTTTGACCCTGGGCTTTGGGCAGGGTTTAATGGTGGCGTATAGGACCTCTTGAGGGGTGCTTACTGGGGGTCTGTTTCTCACTGGTTGAGCATTGGGGATGTCTACTGGAAGTTTGGGGATAATGGCTGGAGGTTTGGCGTTGACCGTCTGAGGCATGGGAGGAGCGGGTAGGGCGAGGTGTCTTCGGGAAACTACTGGGCAGGGTCTGTCTGGCATGCTCCTGTTCGGAGAACACTGGCCGACCCTCGGTTGGCTGTCGATTGGTGGCCGTGCTGGGGGCTGCGGAGGTGTAGAATCTTGCATTTGAGAGGTAACATTGGACAGCAGGTCCTGGACACTCTGGTGCATGATCGCTTCTTCAATGGCCCTGTAGATCTGAGAGCCCTGCTTGGACAGGAAAGTGAAGTGCCCCTCCCCTGTGCGACAGCGACGACCCGCCTCAATAGAGATCCCATCCTGCAATAGCAAAGAGACAGTGGTAAAATCAATACTGGAAATACAATAAAACAAAAAATAAGAAATATATATTATATAATATTTTTTTATGCTGAAATATAAACATTATGCAAATGTAACTTTATAAAAAAACATGCTTAGGTCATTTGAAAAGGTACAGGAAGTAGCGCTTCCCATCAAAATCATAAAAAAACATTTTATATATATATAGAGTGGAGGACAAAATTATTTGACCCCTCGCTGATTTTGTAATTTTGTCCATTGACAAAGAAATGAAAAGTCTCAGAACAGGATCATTTTAATGGAGGTTTATTTAACAATGACAGATAGCACATCAAAAGGAAAATCTAAAAAAAAATTTTTTAAATAAAAGATAGAAACTGATTTGCATTTTATTGAGTGAAATAAGTATTTGATCCCTGTAACAAAAAAAAACGTAATACTTAGTGGCAAAACCCTTGTTCGCAAGCACAGAGGTCAACCGTTTCTTGTAATTGATGACCAAGTTAGCACACATTTTAGGAGGAATTTTGGTCCACTCCTCTTTGCAGATCATCTCTAAATCACTAAGGTTCAAATACTTATTTCACTCAATGAAATGTAAATCAGTTTCTATCTTTTATTTAAAGTTATTTTTTCAATGTGTCTATTGATGTGCTATCGGTCACTGTTAAATAAACCTCCATTAAAATGATCCTGTTCTGAGACTTTTCATTTCTTTGTCAT
>JBBPDA010000030.1:3748460-3762074 GCA_037974385.1 Arnoldichthys spilopterus
ACATTTTTCGAGTGGAAAGAAGAACATGGTAAAAATATTTTCATGCATAATTACTGTATATTTGAAGAATTTAACATCTTGGGAAAAAATAAAGGATTAAATCTGATCTGCGCCACATTTCGTACTTAACTCTTTCCAACTATGTAAATTTGGCTGTTCATATGGGTTCTCCTTGGTAGGAGTGAGTGGCTTTAAGACCTTTAACCTGAAGTAGGGTCTCAGGATGGGTCAGGCTGGTCCAGACAGCAGGATTGGACAGGATCACTGGTATCTCAGGGGTTGCTCAGCTGAGAAACGGAGGTTAAGGGAAGTGTTGCACATTACTTGGGATGTTGCCTACCTTAACCTGGCCAAATCGACGGAGAAACCGGTACGGCCAGTAGAACACAGTCTGTCCTGTCTTCAGGTCCAGGAGGCACAGGGTCTCTTTCTCTGGGGACAGCAGGTACATTCCGGACATGCCGCATCGTGTGGCTGCGTCAGAGCTCAGCACAGTTACCTGGTATTGGCCTGTGGTCACAATGGCGGCACATGAGCTTTCACATCCATGTATTTCACCGAACATATTTAAGTAGGTCCCGACGGATCTAGGATAACTGATAAAAAGCAAGTGAATCTTGACCATTCTATATTTGACCTCAAAAATGGAGATACAAGGTCTTGTTCTAGCAGCTGTCCATCCATCAGCCATAACATTAACACCACTGACAGGTGAAGTGAGTAACAATGACTCTCTGGTTATTTCATTACAATGGCACACGTCAGGGGGTGGGATATATTAGGCAGCAAGTGAACAGTCAGCTCTTGTAGTCAATGTGCTGGAAGTAGGAGTGTAAGGATCTGAGCCACTTTGACATGGGCCTTATTGTGATGTTCTAGAGTCAGAGCATCTCCAGAACCGCAAGTCTTGGGCACCTGAGGCTCATTGATGCATGTGGGGAGTGAAGGCTACCCTGTCTGGTCTAATCCCACAGAAGAGCTACTGTGGTGTAGAAAGTGATGCTGACTCGGATAGAAAGGGGTCAGAACACACAGTGCACCACAGTCAGAGCTGTTCCAGCAGCAGAAGGGTCAGTGTTAGGCAGGTGGTATTAATGTTATGGCTGATCAGTGTATATAAATGATTAAATTACAGAATTATAGTAATAATTGTTCAATGAATGATTATTAACAATAATGTTCTTATCAGTCGGCCCACATTTCTATTCCATAATCTATTATAAATGTTAAGGTCATCACAGACCATAACCCAACCATTCTGCTTATCTAGAACATCATAAAACTCACATCTCACTGACCACAGGCAATGGAAACAAACGTTTAAACACATCCTCTTGCAAAGGCGCTGATAACAATGATGCAATGGCTTGTAAGTGTCATAAACAGGCAATGTCTATTGCAGGCTCTTCATGGCCTCCACGAATGTCTGCTCCTAGAAATCCATCAGGGGCTGTTGTACAAGGTCAATGACCAACAAGGGCTGCCACAACCAACACATTTATCAGATCCAATAAAATGAGCCCTTTTTTATGAATCCACTATGATTTTTTGGGTATTTTTGGCATCATGATGCATTTTTTCGGCATATATTGCAAAGTACATAGTATACACCCATCAGCCATAACATTAACACCACCTCCTTAATACTGAGTGTCCCTCCTGCTGCTAAAACAGCTCTGACTGTGGTGACATGTTCTGACCCCTTTCTATCAGAGTCAGCATCCTGTGGTTCTCTCCACATGCATCAGTGAGCCTTGGGTGCCCATGACCCGGTCACTGATTCACCAGTCGTGCTTCCTTGGGTCACTTTTGGTAGGCGCTAACTATTGCACACCTGGAACACTCCATAAGACCTGCTGTTCTGTAGGTGCTCTGACTCAGTCTGGCAAATCGACTTCAAGAACTGACTGTTCAGCTGACAGACAGATCCCCCTGACAAGTGCCACTGTAATTAAATAACTAGCCAGTCAACGTCACTTTACCTGTGAGTGGTGTTAATGTTATGGCTGGTCAGTGCTATACTAAGTGATGTGTTGTGATGTTCTCATGTAAGGGTGAGCTGCTGTCTGGTGGCATCACTAGTACATGTGCTACAGTGTTTAAAATTAATGGCACCCATCTTGGGAAGATCTTTGGTGTTTAGAATTATTTTTAAATTATTTTTATTATTTGATTTTTTTTGGGTGTGAGGCCGTAGTTTGATGCGCTGAAGAATGTGTGCGTGGCAGCGCGGCACTCGGCATGTAGTGCTTGTGCAAGAAGAGCGAGGCAATGATCCTGTTCATGCACGATAACGCTCAAGTCGATGCAGCGATAGCTGAGAAAATCCCCTGCGAAGAGCAGACGCCACTAGCCAAGGGTGTGGTCGCCGAAGCAGGTGCGGCCACACCTCACCTGGATTGAAGGTGGAGTAGAGGTCGTTGTCGGACATGGACACGTCGTCCTTCCGCACCCTCCTAGAATCGCTGCTTGCCTCGTTCCTCTGAGAAACGGAAAGACAGTTAGAACAACGGCCTGCGTGAGCAATTCCTCTTTTCCAACACCCGTCGTTTTGTCTTTTATTTTCTTTTAATCATCATCTGCGTTTCTTTGAAGAGCAGCCAAAAATGATCTTGTGCAAGCAACACAGCGAGATGTAGAGATGAGATGCGGGTTATCAGCACTTCCTCATTCGGCAGGTTCAGTTATTGCACAGGAACTCGCCGTGACTGACCCCACCCCCACCCCGCTCAGCACAACATGACCTCAAACTTAACTACGTTATTGTTACCAAACCGCGAAAAAAAAAAACAAGAACCAAATGTTCATAAATAGATGAGGGGACTGAACAGCACTGCTCTGAGACTCGCATCAGCCCTAGTGCACCGCTAGAAATCCTACAGTCCACCTACACCTGGGAATCTGCCCCTTGGCTGGTTGGTAAGCCCAGGAGTGTCCAGCTTCAGTCCTGTGGTCCTTAGTCCGGAACATTTTGGTGTTTTCCCTGTGAGAGCGTATTTATTTTTTGGTGTGATCCTACGATTATGTGGACATGCAACTGAATTAATGTTATTTGACCAGCAGATCCCACAGGAGAACCTACCTAATGCCACTGAGGAATTACCCACAGAACTGGCGCAACTCAACCTTCAACAGAATTCAATTGATGCTAATGAGACACAGCCGGCAGAATCATCCGGATATAACTGGGACTATCGTGACATTAGAATTTAATTGATGCTGTTGTAAATTTATCAATAGAAATTACAAACGCCGTAATCAGAAAAGTTGTGTTCTTTAAAATATGCAACAAAAACAAGATTTTTGTTATTCGTTAATTCTCTACAAAATTTTTAATTGATAACATTTAAAAAATGTTAATTATTTAACAATGTTTTCACTGAAATTTAAATGTATGTTTTAAATATAAGGAAATTTCATGCCTAGAACAGAAACTGCCTTTTGTTTACTACTGTTATACTGTTATATCCCCTGATTACACGATTTGTTTGGGAACTGAGGAGAAAAACTGCTGCAGGTCTGCAAGTGGATTTTTTTTGGACATTTTTGCTTGATACAAGGTTTCAGCTCAACAGTCCATGGTCACTTTTGTCTGATTCTCCTCTTCATGAAGTTTTATACATTCTCAGTGGGAGACAGATCTTGAACATTGGAAATAATTATTTTAGTTAAATTACAAATCACACATTCTTGTTTTTATTGCATTTTATAAAAACCCAAACTTTTCTGCAAACGGGGCTTGTAGAACTGATCCGATCACCAGCAGAACCGTCAATAGGTTCCTCTGACTCTCCAGCAAGATTTAATTTGCTATTTTGTGACATCATTAATTTTATTAATACTACTGTGACATCCCTAACAGAGTCACTAGAAGAATCAGATTAATGCTATTGTGAAATCATTCATAGTCACCTGCAGAATCGGATTAATGCTATTGTGACATCACTTACAGGGTCACCAGTAGAATCAGATTAATGCTTTTGTGACACCATCGCCTGTAGAACCAGATTAATGTGATTATGCAATCGTTAATTGAGTCACCATTAGAATTTGATTAATGCCATTGTGACATCATAAATAAAATCATCTACAGAATCTGGTTAATGCTATTGTGACATCATTAATAGAGTCACCCGTAGAACCTGATTAAAGTCATTGTGACATCACCTCCATTCTGTAGTGGACATTTTAAATTTTTAATGGTTATTATACCAGGCCTCTAATAGTGCCCCCCTATCCACCACCCTTGGAACAGCCTTTACCTGAAAGGCCAGATGGCAGAGGATGGGCACCCACTCATCCTGCTTGGGACCTGCCAGCGTGCAGGTGCGCTGGGTGGTGTTCAGGTAGAAAGCGGCACACCCTGTCGGGCAGTTCTCCCCAGGGGCCGGAGTGACGCTCAGACAGTCCGCCAGTCGGATCACCCGCTTATCGGTCTTCCTCAGGCCCGCAGTCTTCGGCCCCCCTCCGTCCCGCATATCATACATCTCCAGGCGACCGATCCCAGTGGGGCTGGGCTCATACAGGACCACCCAGGTCTTTCGCCAGATCTTCTACAAGAAAGACAAACAAGCGCGCCGGTTAGCACAGAGAGACGCAGGGACAGGAGAAGATTTACGCTTTAATTCAACAATGTACGACATCAAACAGCCTGGTTCCGCCGCCTCTCCACCGGGACCGGTTAAGCGCTGGAGGTGAGCAGCTGAAAAGCGTCGGGGAACACCCAGCTCCGCCCGCGCTCACATGCATGATTCATGCCCTTTAAACGCTATCATGCAAATGGAGGCACCTCAGGTGCCTAAACAGCTGCAGCGTTTCCCGTCATCAATAATGCAGCATGTTAATATTACCCTGATGCACACAAGTTCTCACAGATTGTCGTGAATAATTTAGCAGCACTTTAATTTTGAGCACGGGGTAAATCATACATACTGGCATAACACACCACAGGCTATTTGTACGCCATGTATATCTGCACTACAAGGCCAAAAGTATGTGGACGCCCTTTCTGATCAGGCGCATGAATAAAGCCAGTGGTGTCAGAGTCCCCCAGTGGGCCATGATGGTACTGCTCGGGGGCTGTTGGTCAACAATATACATACATATATTTATGCATAATATTGAAACTATTTGCAAATGTAGGACAAATACATCACTGAATATAGCTTTTGGTTACTCCACTGGGCAGTGGTTGCCACTTGACCATGGGATAGGAGCCAGGTACCACGGAGGCACCACTGAGCAAGGTACCGCCCTGCTACACTGCAAGGATGTGCTCGCCTTCACACAGTGTTGATGGCAGCGTGTGAATGGGGAAGTCTGAGCTAGCGGAGACGACTAAACCTGGGGAGAAAATTTTTAAAATCATACTCTGGAGTTTTATACTCGTGATGGGGTGTGTTCACAACGACAAATCGCCACTTTCACTTGCTTTCAGTACGATCATCCTTAGTAAGACAGCGAGCAAACTCCATGGATTCGGTCAGAGCAAGGGCCCACCGGTCCTCTACCTGAGCACTAGCAAACCACATGAAGACCCATTCTCTACACGTTGCTGTGTACCTGCAAGCTCTAGACATTACGGGGCTCATCTTTGGACAATGGATTGCCCTACAGAACAGAAGTGGATTGGAGAACAACCACCATGAAGATAAAGGAGCCCATCAACTTCAGGAGGCCTCGTCAGGATGAGAACGACTTTTCTTAAGAATGTGGAGAGGATCGCTCAGGTTTCGGGGTGTGGGAACCTTACTCAAGAGTGCCAACAGCTCTTCTTTGGTGAAGGACACTCCAAAAGCAGGCCTGCCCCAGTACCAAGTGATCTTTCTTCACAGTACCACACTGAGCATCCTAGAGAACGGGTGTGGTATTGAAGCTATGCCAAATTGTCACCAACACTCAGATCATCATTTAGCTCAGCTGGCAGCCATGGACGACTTTCATGACTCCTGTTTTATCAGGAATCATCATCATCATCATCTGCACCCCATCCACACCCTCACAGGATCGTCTACAGTTGTGACGATGGACTGTGATATTTGATTCTGTTAATAATGCTCCAAAAATACGACTGAGTGCAAAAGTTTTGGTACCCCAGATAAAATGACTTTTGACTTCAGAGAACGATAATTTAATAATTTAATGTCACTCACACACACCGTAAATAATACATTTGTCCTCTGCATTTCACCCATCCATGACACCAGTGTACACACACCAGGCACAAGAGCAGTGGGCTGCACACCTACAGCAAGGGGTTAGGTGCCTTGCCCAAGTGCACTTCAGCCGTGGATGTGGGAGGGGGAAAGTTTACTCACTCACCCCTTTCTACATTTTCCCTGTAGGTCCCATTGGTTAAACCGATGACCCTCTGGTCACCAGCCCTCTTCTCTAACCGTGAGGCCACAGCTGCCCCCCTAGCACGATCCTGATGTTATAGGATTAAGGTTTTAGCTCAAGCGCTTTTTTAGGTATCGAACGGGTCAGTTGCAGCCCCCCTATAGACAGAGTTTCACTAAATTTGGCATGCTTCCAAAGTGAAGTGACTATTTGTCATTGTAAACACACTCAAGCACCATGACGAAATGTGACCACTGCATTTAACCCATCACACATGAAGCAGTAGGCAGCTATCAACAGTGTAGCGGGATGGTACCTTGCTCAAGGGAACCTCAGTAGTGCCTGGACCTTCATGTCCCAAAGGCAGCGTCCTAACCACTAGGCCTAGAACCGCTAGAACTTTGCAGTGACATTTCCCAGGAGGTGCTAGTCGAGGGGTGATAACAAGCTAGGCTCACGCTCTTCCTAAAAGCCAACTCGGCATAGAGTTCAGAGTTTTTGGCAAAACTTTTGGATCAAAAAGTGCTGCGTGTGTCAGCCTAGTGCCGACTTAGTCTGGATCGGCAACGTGGATCTACAACCAGGCCAAGTGTGGATAAGTGAAGCTATGAACCATGAGAAGCAGTGTTAAGTACACAGCGGCCACAGTGAACACATTCTGCCCTTACATCACTGTTTATGAGATGAATTTAATGGAAGAAAATATATAATACGGCATGCCCAAATTTTATTACATTTTTTTTTGTTTTGTTAAGGTTTTAAGGTAAATTATGTCCTGTTGATTTTCTAAGTAAGAATTATTGAGCACTTCCTCTTCAGGGAACACACTTACACATGGCTGGTTTCTCATTTTTGCGCACAAGATCAATTTAATAAGAAGGATAAACATTAAAAATGATTAAACAATATTTTTACCAACGTGTTACAGTCAGCAAACGAACGCGTCGTTTTTTTTCGCTTAGAAAATCATCAAAACTTAAAGCCGGTGTAGCTGCTCAGACACAAATGATATAATTAGAAATAGAAAACAAACCGTCCCTTTAACAAGTCTTCAGGTACAGGTCTCAGAAAAAAAACCAAACACACATTTCAAGCTGTTAAGCAAAATCCCATACTCACTTTTCCAAATTTGACCCCCTGTAAAAACAAGGTGCCTTCTTTCGCTACCACGTCCATAGCAGAGCTTCACTGAGAGTCCTTCAGCTGTGGTTCTCATGTACACTTGACAGAGCAGCGGCTGAGAGGAGGGGGGTTGACTTCTGGCTGCGTCACGAACAAGTGGTCAAAAATGTACGTCTGAGTTTCCACCTAGGCCAAGTACGATTACAGCGCATGTGCATTGCGCCATAGACCAGCCACAAGCTTGTACATACCGCATCCCTTCATGAAGAGTGCGGTGGAGAGAAAAAAAGCCATAAGAGCGAGAAGCTTCAACAACAAAATGAACATACGCCCCTGAATTTCAGTAAAACAACGGAGAGTACAGCTTATATGGTGATCCAGGACAAAGCGTCACCTTTACCATCAGATTTGTTTTATTAAATTACACATGAACAGACTACAATGTCTTAGAAACGCGCCCACTGTGAGGAGGACGGCTGCAAAAGGCCCAATTTACTCTGTAGCAGGAAGCTACAGGATGAAAAAAAATATGACAATTTTCCAGTGAATATTTTCCTCCTCCGATCTGGATGTGGTAAAGAAACGAACATAAAAAAACCAAAAAAAAACCCAACATCTTTTAAAATACATCGAACGACGTCTGCGGATGTTTTCATCAAACTGCGTGCTTTGGAAAAACACTACGCTGACTCCCTTCCCACTCCCAAGCCCCAAAGCTTCAGCAGAACACATGCAAACATGTCCGCGCGTTATGCATCCCCATACGTCTGTAGAAGTCTGCGGTAGAGTGAAATATCGGCGTGGGAGGTTTTGCTGGCAGGAGGAATTCCTTATCCACAGTGAAACAAAGTCCAGTAGCAAGTCCACAGCCTTAGAAGTCCATGGAGCTGTTGGCCAAGCAGTCTCTGCGGCTGATGTTGGTCACCTGCTTGGTCTGCATGGCCTCCAGCTTGGGACAGTCCGTGATACGATGACCCAAACCACCGCAGAACGCGCAGCCTCGGTCGTCTAGATCAAAACAAGGAAGAAAAAAAAAAAAAAACAGAGTCACAAATGGAGCACAGAGGAAGAAGAAAATCTTGACCTTGACTGAAAAAAAGTGGACGCATCCTTCATGCCGATGTTACAAGCGTGTGGAAAAAACTTTTAGAACCATAAATGTGTTTTTACTAAATATTCCATTGGTCTATTGATCGTGTAGCGTTAAATTCTGAAGTGCAGCCGGGACGCTCGAATGGTGTAAAAGTTACAAGGCTGATGTGACAAATTCCATGTAGCAGAACGCAGGAAGCTGAAAGGAGACCTGAGGAGATTAAAGCTGTGAAACGCTCACCTCCGATGTCCAACATGGCTTCGTCCCCTGTCTGGAGGACCTGCAGAACAGGTGGAACTTTCTGCTTGGCTTCTACCAACAAGGCCTTCAGGTCCATCAGCACTGACTCTTCTGCAAGAAGAAGAGGACAAAGGGATTCACATGCTGCACTCAAAAAGCCTACACTTACATTTACATTTAGAGCATTTGGCAGATGCTCTTGCCCAGAGAGACGAAAACATCTTATACCAGTAAACCTAGGTTTGGTTTAAGAGCTGCTAGTCAACCAAGATTATATCTGAGCTCATGCAAAGATTTTTTTTTCTTGTAAAGTTAGTAGTAAGTGTGTTAGTTCTGTAGTTCTGGTCCTAAGTTCTCTGTGAGGAGGCGATGAGTCTTAAGTCGTCGTTTGCAGACAGTGAGGGACTCTGCAGTTCTGACAGTTAGGGGAAGGTCATTCCACCACTTGGGAGCCAAAACTGAGAAGAGCCTAGATTTTTGTGGAGGGGGGTGTCCAGTCGGGCTGAAGATGATGATCTGAGAGGACGAGCCCTTATCCGTGGATGCTAGTGTTGTTTTACCATTGGGTTCAAAAGCAGAACGCTGGTCATCTCCCGCTAGCTTGGGCTTCCTCCTTTCACACCATACCACAAACACTGGGAGTGTGGAGGCGAGCCCATCCTTCCAAGTAATCGTGAAAGTGAAGTGAAAGTGGCGATTAGTCACTGTGAACACGCAAAGTGCACCACAAAAAATGTGACCTCTGGATTTAACACATCCGCATGTGGAGCAGTGGGCAGCTATTAACGACACCCGGGGAGCAGTGCAGCAGGATGGCGCCTTGCTCAAGGGGCCCTCAGTGCTGCCTGGGCCAAGACTTGAAGCTGTGACCCTCCAATCACATTAACCCCTAGGCCACCACTGCCCACTATTATGAAGCCACCACATATTTTCCAATCTGCCACTAATGCTAAATCATCAGACAGCTCAACACGCTTGGAGGAGAACACGAACTGTCAATTCTGTTACATCAGCTAACAGACACCGGCAATGAACAGCATTGCACGGAGTGACGGGGAGAGGGAGGGCCATCCTGCACAGCCAGAGAGTGAAGCCAAATACGCTCTGTTGGACTCCTGGTCATGGATGGGTATAGCGTCACTGGAGATCAAACTCACAAGCTCCCAATAACAGGGGGAACGCTTAGATAGCGGTGCTACTCCGGTGCCCCCAGCGAAGCACATGCTTTACATTCACAGGTATAATTCCAATTTTCTGTGTAAGAATGTGACTGAAAATTGCACATTAAGAAGGAAACATCGATCTTACCGCATCCCTTATTGATGAAAGTCGTGGCTATTCCCGTTTTGCCTGATCGACCCGTCCTACCGATTCTGTGGACTGTGGAACGGACACAAAAAAAAAATCGATGCAGGTGTAAACAAAAACAACAAACAACCCTGAAACACATGCAAACAAAACGATTCACCATCAAGGTTGTGACGGTAACTCTCACCATAGTTCTCAATTTCCTCAGGCATGTCATAGTTTACCACGTGCTGGATCGCAGGGAAATCCAAACCCTTAGAGGCCACATCAGTGGCCACCAAAACGTCTTTCTTCCCCTCCTTAAACGACTCGATGGCTTTGGTTCTCTCTTCCTGGTCTGAAAGTGAAATGTAAGTGCAACATAATCCAATTAAAAAAAAAAAAAAAAGTGGTAGAAGGAAGAAAAAATAGTGATGCATCAAGAAGAACAATGGTGCAGCCAGGAAACGCTTTAACAGTGCCACAGACGTCCATCCTGTCTTTCATTCTCTCTTGATTTATTAGACATCAGTTCATACGTGAAAAATAAATAATGTTTTTTTTAAATGTTAAAAATGTTATGATTTGGAACACTCCCATTTTACCTTTTCCTCCATGGATCGCCACTGCCTCCACGCCTTTCAGCAGCAGATACTCGTGTATGGCGTCCACGTCCGCTTTCTTCTCAGCAAATATTAATACCTAGGAGTAAAGGTCACATGAGGTCAACCCTGGGCGACGAGAGTCGGGGTGTGTTCTCTTTTGATGACAAATTCATTCATTTTCTGCACGCCCTCAAAAAAATAAATAACTAAAAAGGTCCTGTTTACACACCACCACTGCAGCCCTCAGATCCGAACTGCTTTTACTTTTCAAGTCTTTAAATCTTTTAAAGTGAGTGAGTGTCACTGTAAACACAGCACAGTGCACCACAACAACCTCTGCATTTGACCCATTTGACTTGCTCACAGGTACTGGAGTGGTACAAGTCTGGGCCGTTACACCACCACTCCACGTTTTCAGGCCAGATTACTACAAGGTATATGTAAACAGGAACCAAATATGTTTGGGTTTTTTTTTGTGCATTTTAACTAGAGTCAAAAACAATGGCTTTACATAGAAAATATTAATAATTTGAATATAAATATTTAATATATATTTTATTTTAAACAAATTATATTTAAAAATACAGTTTTCACATTTTTGTGTTTGTTGTCAGAGGCAGTGGTGGCCTAGTGGTTAGGACATTGTGCTGGGGACCTGAAGGTCGCAGGTTCAAGTCCAGGCTCAGGCACTACTGAGGTACCCTTGAGCAAGGTACCGTCCCACTACTCTGCTCCACGACTTGGAAGTCGCTTTGGATAAAAGCGTCAGCCAAATGAATAAATGTAAAGGTTTTGAGCAGGAGGTGAGTGACATGTCCTGGGTTGTAGTTTCTTTCTTTGGGCCTAAAACTCTCCTCTAAACCCTTAAACTATTTTTCTTTAAGTCAAACCCTGTAACGCGGTTAGTACTTTGCTTCTCACATTCTGTTGCGTGACCACTAATTGCGAAAGTCGCTTCTTTCAGCTGAGGTTGGTCATGGTCTGGTGGTTGGGTTGGCACTTTTATGTCAAACCCTTAGACGTTAGTGGGACACAACTTGATTTCATGTTCTTTTTAAAGAAGACAATGCTGCATTACTCTCATTTCAAGAGTCATCAGCACAGTTTTAACACAAAGTGCTGATGGAATTTTAAAAAAGCCTTTGTGGACATACTGGAGGTGGGGTCTTCTGTAAGCATTCCAGTAGATACACCATTTTGGCTTCCTCTTTGACATACTCCACTTCCTGTGGGGGAAAAAAGGCAACAAAAATAAGCTATAATTGAAAGAAAACACTGTGCCTGACACAATTACAGTCTCAGTGTCAGTTTATATATAATCAGCCAAAACATTAACACCGCCTGCCTAATACTGAGTGTATCCCTCCTGCTGCTGGAGCAGCTCTGACTGTGCTGCACTGTGTGTTCTGACCCCTTACTATCAGAGTCTCCAAACAGTAGCTCACCAACGGAAGCTCTCCAGACAGGCTAGCCTTCACTCCCCACATGCATCAGTGAGCCTCGGGTGCCCATGACCCTGCCAAAGACCTGCTATTTTGGAGATGCTCTGACTCAGTCGTCTAGAACATCACAATAAGACCCTCGTCAAAGTGGCTCCGATCCTTAAGCTCCTGCTTCCAGCACATCTTCAAGAACTGACTGTTCACATACTGCCTAATACATCCCACCCCCGGTGGTGCCACTGTAACGAAATAACTAGACAGTCAATGCAATTCATGTCACCTGTCAGTGGTGTTAATGTTATGGCTGATCGGTGTATAGTGTATGGGCACCCTCAACTTTTACAGGTGTTATGCCTCCTGTTGTAGGCTCTAGAACATGTACTGGTGCATTTACCTGTTTGTTAACACATATAAAGGTCTCACCTGAATGACGTCCAAGCTAGCAGCTCCAGCTCGGCCCACGTTGATGGTGATGGGCTTGACCAGCGCACTTTTGGCAAAGTTCTGAATCTTCTTGGGCATGGTGGCGCTAAAGAGCAGCGTCTGTCTCTGGCCCTAAACAAAAAGATTTAAGCAATAATAATCAAGCGTGCATCCCTCAATGGAGGGAACACTGATTCCAAAAATCGTCCCTAACTTGAACAGAGACGAGAGCAGGTCACATGCTGCAACCAATTCATTCCTACCTTAAAGTAAGAGAAGATGGTCCTGATGTCCTCCTCAAAGCCCATGTCAATCATCCGGTCAGCCTCATCAAGAGCCAGGTAGCGACATATATCCAAACTCACCATCTTCTTATTCAGCAGATCCATCAGCCGGCCTGGGGTGGCCACCATCATGTGCACCCCGCTGCAAAATACAGTGCCATGGGTTTAAATGGGCATGTAATGGGCACTGAAGAACTGGTTGTTTACACAGCTATGTTTTAGCTTGCTAACAAATGCTAGAGGCGCTAACCTCTTTGTGGTACCAATTTTAAAAAAAAACATCCATGTGCCAATAATACCCGCTTCCCCTGACTGCTTCTTTAGAATAGGTAACGTCTTGCTGAAGTTGATTTGCTAAGCGGAAGATACAAAGCTTTTATTGACTTCTGCTCATTTTAATACACAGCTACTGTTCATTTGCTCAATCTAACATCGTGGAGGAAGGTAAAGCATGCAATATGAAAGGAACTGGTTGATTGCATGACTCATTTGAGGGACCAACGACCTAAAATTAATCTTAGGAGTTGAAAATCACCTTTACACACACACACAAAAAAAATGCAAAAGTAATGGAACATTTGTACTGTATACTGTATGACAGCATGTTAACGCAACGCAACTACTAGGCAATGTGCAATATTTTTCTGGGCAATATTCATTTACTCATACACTGATACAGCTTTTTCTTGTTTAAAAAAAAAAACTGGTTAAGACTGCATGTTTGTTTGTGTATATAGTAAGATTTTTATTTTATAGTGTTTTATTTTATGTATTTATAT
>JBBPDA010000030.1:3762174-3773240 GCA_037974385.1 Arnoldichthys spilopterus
TATATATAAATAAATAAGTGTATGTGTGTATATATATCTGTATCTTTCCTCAGCTGCTGTGGCAAGTCAATTTCCCCAATAGGGGATCAATAAAGTTCTATTCTATTCTATTAAACTTTGCTTGGTCTGACGTGAATTGCACCATTCTATAGTAACACTGAAATTTAGAAAAAGGGGGGGTTCCTCTTTAAGCCATGGACTTACTGTTTGACCACTTCCATTTGCTCTTTGACGGACATGCCTCCAATGCACAGGGCACAGCGTAGCTGCGGAGCACCTTCATCCTCCAGCAGCTTGCAGTAGTACTCAATTATGCCGTGGGTCTGCCTCGCCAGCTCCCTCTGCAGGCAGAAAGAGGCACAGCAACAATCACCACCAAGAGATGCAAAGCAGTATTATCTGGTACAAAACAGCTGAAAGGTCATGTAGTCACCGGTTATCTGTGTTAATACAGAGTCAAAACTCCTTCTAGATCTACAGTCTAAATATTTTAGGAGCTTGTCAGTCATTAAATTTGCTTACTTATATATAAAGGGGGAAATAATTGTATAATATATATAAATAAAATCAGCCATAACATTATTAATAACCATACAATTCTGACCCCTTTCGGTCATAAGCAGCATTAACATTTTGTGCATCAGGAGCTCCTCTGTGAGATCAGACCAGACGGGCTCGCCTTCACTCTCTGCATGCATCAGTGAGCCTTGGGTGCCCTTGACCCAGTCACTGATTCGTTGTCCTTCCTTGGGTCACTTCTGGTAGGTACTAACTACTGCACACCTGGACCACTCCACATAACCTACAGTTCTGGAGATGCTCGGACTCTAGAGTCGTCTAGAACATCACAATAAGACCCTTGAACTGACTGTTCACTTACTGCCTTATAAATCCACACCCCTCCTGACAGGTGCCATTGTAATGAAATATCTAGTCAATGCTGTTCACCCGTTAGTGGTGTTAATGTTATGGCTGATCAGTGTGCGTGCGAGTTTGTGTGTGTGTGTGTGTGTGTACGTACAGAAGGACAGATTATGAGTCCGTAAGGCCCCTCTCTCTTGCAGAAGGGCAGTCGTTTCTCCTGCTCCAGACAGAACATGATGATGGGCAGTGTGAACACCAGAGTCTTTCCCGACCCGGTGAATGCAATGCCAATCATATCCCTGCCAGAAAGTCTACACAAAGAGAAAGAGAAAGAATGAACTGTTTGCAAAAAGGAACAGGCAGCTCTGCTTCGGTTCAGCCATGTAAGAGAAGCAAAACGAGCTCATGAACTGCACCTACATGGTCGGGATTCCCTGGATCTGAATGGGCGTTGGGTGCACAATTCCCTTCTTCTTCAGGCCTTTCAAAATTGCTATGAACATCCAAAAGATGTTTGTGAGTGTCAACACATACACACACTTACACAAAATTCTACACAAACATAGATAAACAATACCACAGAAGGTCTGCAGTTACCTTGAGGGAACTTCATTTCTCTGAAGCTCTTAACTGGGGGGGGGATTCCATCACCCTCCACCAGGATGTGGTACTTCTTCCGCACTCGCTCGTGTCTTGCTATTGGCATGTTCAAGATGTAGTGGGGAGCCTTCCAGCTTAAAGCAGAGCAAAGAAAACCACCTTGAGTGCACATTCTCTACGGTGGAGTAGTGCTGAGCATAGCACGCAGCTATATATAGCTAGATATATATTAGGCATCAAGTGAACAGGCAGTTCTTGAAGTCAATGTGCTGGGAGCAGGAGCCTAAGGATCTGAGCCACTTTGAGAAGGGCCTTATTGTGATGTTCCAGAACGTCAGGAGAGACACACTCAAAATTAGGCAGGTGGTGCTAATGTTCTGGCTGAAAGCCAAAGAAAAGACCAAGAACCAATGAAAGCCAGGAAATGCAGGTAAAATGATGTGTAATCGTCATCTTGCTAGGTAGCCGCCTCTAGCACAGACCCACCTTCACATCATTTGTGAATCTGATTAGTACCCTCACCTTGTTCGGATGGAGTCTTCATAGGTGATGCCTTTGGCCATTTCCTTGACGGACATTAAAGCTGAAAAAAATTGACACACAGACTCATTTTAACACTGCTTACTTCTCACATTAGTCCATATAGAGAAGACTATTCACACCACTTAAAAACGGCATATGGTTTAAACAGCAACGGAGGATTTTGTCCATGATGCAGTATTAATACACACTGATGCACATTTATTATTCAGATTCTGAAAACTTTATTGATCCCGAAGGAAAGATCGAAATTGAATGAAATGCTCTTTAATCCAAATATATTATGCAAACGTTTTTAAAGACTATACATGATTATTATACACTATGTAAACATTATATAACATTATATATACTGGATCAATTACAGTGTTTCTCAAACTATGGGCGGAGCCTCACTTCTGCGCCAATCAAAATTCAGTCAGATCAGATCAGTCTAGAATGTTCAGTGTTCCCGCCCTTTGTCTCATTCACTCCAAATTTTTCACAAACACATATCAAAAACGATCAATAAATCATGGCGTGTTTAAAGCGAGCAAGTCTGGATTCTCTCTTTTGGAAGCGTCTGTCAAACGATGCCGAACTTCCAGGATAATATTGTTCTTACAGAGGCATAAGCCCTAATAATTCTAACAGTAGTATATAGTAACAGTAATAGTAACAGTAGTGGTGTAATAATAATAATAATAATAACATAGTAATAATAATAATAACAAAAATTATGTCAATAATAATAATAACAATAATAGTAATAATAATAATAATGTCAACAATAATAATTATATAATAATAATAATAGTAACAACAATAGTAATAATAGTAATAATAATAATAACTAACAATAATGATTATAATTATAATAGTAATACTATGTCTCTATAATAATAATATCTATCTATCTATGCAGATATCATTGATGCAGTGCCCTGCAGCCCCAAAGCCTGACATGACTGGTCCCGAGGACAAATGAAGAAACTCTGAGTTACACTATACACTATATCTCTATACTGTGTGAACAGCTGTATGAAACAGTGTTGCACTTTAAGTAAGTATTGCACCAATGAAATTGCACATAGGAAAAGGAGCATATTGTGTGTGAGATCTGGCTTTTAAAAGTAGTGTAGCGTAGCATATGTCCAGCGTAAGTGGCTTTATCAGTTACCAGTCACAGTGGGTTTTCTACACATTCACAGATGTGAAATCGTTTCATTTAGGATGAGAAAATGTCTCAAAGATTAATGTTGCACAGTCTTTTTTTTTTTTTTTTTAAATGTACATTGCTACCAAAGGAGATGAGAAGGAGCGGAACGTCTATATAACTTTAACCACACTTGCCTCTGCCCTCGGCCACACTTTCCAGAATTTTCTCCTCCTCCTTCAGCTGCTTCTCCTTCGCGGACTCCTTCCGGGCTGCAACAGGAAAACAGTTTACAACACGAAGGTTGAGACCAGACTACAAGCTATGGAAAGACAGCGCCGCAGTTTGTAGGAAACTACTAACACACAGTAGAAAATATCATAACCATCAAAACTGGAGACTGTATGTGCTGAAGCCTTTACAAAATCTTAGCATATCTTACCCTCTGCTTTCTCCTTGAGGTGCTGGTGTTGGTCCAGCAGGCTGACGTTGGAGCGCGGCCCCAGACCTTCATCTTCATCCTTTTGTTCACCTCCACTGTCCTTTTGCTCCTCCTCGGTCAAACCCTTCCCGCGCAGATGCATTATTTTCTGCAGCTAAGGACGCAAACACACATCACAAGGTTTAACATTAGTAATGTTGTCCACATATGTGTTGTCCAAAACATTCGCCATTCACTTTAAATACTAAGTAGACTTTCCAGAATGTTCTGAAACTGTGAGAACTCTCAAGAATTGACAAGAATTTTCTAGAAACTTACCATCTGCTGCTTTCTGATCTTAACGGGAACATAGGGAACATAGTCATCGTCATCAGAAGGCTCTGATGGAGACTTCTCATCTGAGCAGTTTCGCTGGAAAATAAAAAATGAAAGACATGATGTCTGTTTGAGGTGCACTACATTTCCAGAAGTTTGTTGACAGCTGTTCATCCAAAATATCTTCTGAAATAAAGGGTATTAATTAAGGGTGCACCAATCTGATATTGATATAGAATATCAATCCAATACTGGCTCAAACAGCTGGATTGGGTATCAGTGACAAAGGGCTGATCTACAGAACTCAATTCAGTTATTCTGTGTTTGTGGATGTGCGTGTACTAATACCCAAAGCCCAGGTATCTGATCGGTGCTCAGCATCGGCCCATACCCAAAACCCAGGTATCTGATCGGTGCTCAGCATCGGCCCATACCCAAAGTCCAGGTATCGGATCGGTGCTCAGTATCGGCCCATACCCAAAACCCAGGTATCTGATCGGTGCTCAGCATCGGCCCATACCCAAAGCCCAGGTATCGGATCGGTGCTCAGTATCGGCCCATACTCAAAGCCCAGGTAATCGGATCGGTGCTCAGTATCGGCCCATACTCAAAGCTCAAGTATCAGTACTGGGACTCAAAAAGTCTCTAAAAGGCTAATTTCTCTGTTCCTGCACCGTATTTTAACTCAGTAAAGGGCTTGTTGTGAATGGTGAGCTATATCAAGTGTGTAAGACTTGAAACGGTACCTTGCATGTACAAGATTTGTTCGATGTGTTTGGTAATTAAATTAACAGCAAGGAATACTAGAACATACACAAAGTTTTACACCAGCAACAAGGTTGGGAAACATTAAGCTAAAAAGCTAGCAAGCTAACTCTAGCAAGTGTAACTCTGATACATATAACGAACATATATGTTATACTAATATGTGAACGTATTAACTGACAAAAAAACAGAAAAAAAATCACGGATAATCATTTGGGTCGTTCAAACGCTGAGCTGACGCAGCTACGCAGCTACCCTGATCACTAGCCAGCGTGCTCAGCACCAGTTAGCAAGCGTTTGTGACGAATAAACTACATAACTACACAAACGTACCTTTCTCGCACGAGCTTCCGCTTCCATTGCCCGGAGAGGATGATTTTAATCTTGTACACCTACTCCCTGGGGAAAATATTGTACTAAAACGAAAGAAAATCGCCCTGACTCCGCTAGCGAACCGCTAATGTTTACAGCGCGTAGTCAGAAATCTACGGCAAGAGGATGAGACCAAACCAGGCGGAACAAGCGTTTTGTAAGGCGACACTACAGGCAAAACCATTGCTTTTAACACACTTGTCAAAACATTGTCTATTGGAGTCTGTAGGTCTTTAAAAACTGATTTCACTGAATTAGTTTTTTTTGTCCAATTCAGAAGCGCTTACACACACCAGACCTTCATGTTTTATTCCAACTTTGATCTATATTCTACTTTAATTTCTTCTCATATGATTTTATTGCTTACCTTTATATTTTATTCCATTTATCTCTGTAAAACACATTGAATTACTTTTGTGAGTGATATGTGCTATAGAAAGAAACTTGCCTTGCCTAAAGGTCTTTATAGAGGGGCCTGGTCCTATGTCCTACTTAATGAACATGGTGAAAACAGCTATTTTTGGTAGTATCTGAAATCCAGCGTTCAGATTTCTGTTCTGGAAATGTATGCAAATTAGCGCACACAAAACCCCTCATTTGCGTATTTAAATATAACATTTGTGACGACCTGTAATACAAAGAAAATAATCAATTCACCTAATGCAAGTGGTCAGCTGGCAAAGTGCCAGTGATATCCACCGGTTAGATTCTTCACCTTCATTGGTGTACAGTTTAGGGTAAAAATCCAACAAAACAAATATTAAAAAACTAAAAATAAAAAAATTACAAATATTTCATTGTTCATTAAAAGAAAGAGCAGTGAAAAATCTCCACTGAACGCACAATGGCATTAAAGGGCCCATTTGATGGGGGGGGGATCCTTTTCTGAAAGGAGTTCCAGGTTCAAAACGGATCATTCAGTCCCCATATCACATACGGAAATTAAGCCTGGTTTGAATTCCAACCTTGTGAGGTCATAAATACCAACACCTTTACATTTATCCGCATACTCAGACTACAGCAGTTAAGCCCCGCCCATTCATACTGTAGTGGTACGCGGTGCTTCAGGCCAGACTGCATTTTAAACGATATATATCTGCTTAAATGGAGCCATGAGAAGTTCTGTTTAAAGGATAAAGACAGGCTGAAATTTGGCCACGTACAAATGGCTAATAAAGGCTAATTTTTGGTACACAAAAACCCAAATGCTGTAGTGAAAAAAAATAAAAATAGTCATAATAACACTGCTATGTCTAATATAGAATATTAGACAGATAGAATTTTAACTGATTTACATTTTTTTTTTAATTTTAAATTTTAAGACAACTTTGAGGGAAAAAAAACGCTAACTGCACGTCCTCACTTGGTACCGTTCTGGATCAGAAGCTCATTGCACTTACCTCTACGGGACAATCCTGCAGCACACTGAGAGAGCATTAAGCACAGTGGAGCTAAAAAGCAAACAGGACACACTCTTCTTTTTTTGTCAAAACTGTAATGTTTTAATCTTTCTGAACGAAAGATTTTCACAGTATCAAAAGTGAATAATAATAATAATAATAATTAAAAAAAAAATAAAAACAAAACAGAAAGCCAACATACACTTGGCCATTAATGGTATAGTATAAATCTACATTCCAAACGTTTAAGATAATGTCTCCTAGTTTAATATAACCTGGATAGCGTCAGAGATGTCGAATATGAAAACAATAGCTCAAACAGATTTTTAAAAACCCATCGTTTTTTTTTTTCACCTTCATCCTTCAAAGGAAAAAAAAAAAAAAAGTACATCATTTACCATATTCCTCATTCCCAACGTGACGCCAAACTGTGTATTTCTGACTCTTGTTCAGAGAGGGATCCGCTTCAGTAATACATGTATTAATGTGCCGACACGAGTGCAGAGAGATGTCGGGGTTAAGGTCGAACGGTAATGGGCGTCGTACCGCTGCGGCGAAGCCTTGACCTCCTCGCACGGGAACGGGGAAGAGGAAACCGCCCTCGATACCAAACGTCACGCACAAACACCGGGAAAAGGAAATCGACGGAGAAAGGAGACGATCTCATGTGGACTCGAAGCGCACCAGTCTATCCAAACTACACAAGCAGCACTAAAGGAGTGGCTGGACACCTGCATGCAGCTGAAGCGAGCGCGTCACAGCACCGGGCCGCCCTGCCGGAACACCACCCTGCTACGGAGCAACAGAGCCGCAAACGCGTCACAGTACAGCACTACATCCATAAGACTACGGAGGAGGATCCCGAAGAGCACAAAGACAAGACTTCTAGCTGAAAACCAGGGGGCTCTCATGACCGTCGGTACCCGGCGCGGTGAGAGTGAGCGAGTGAGTGAGTGGGAGCAAATTGGACTTCTGTCAGTTTGGAGCATCATGCAACGGCAACCTCATCAATCCGTCCCCTCTTAGAGGAAGTGTTAAGACAGTCAGACAGTCTCAGAAAGTGGAGTATACATTAGTGTTCTTTCTTTTTTTGTGGTTTTTGCCTTTTATTTCAGTTTTTTTTGTTTGTTTTGGGAAACGTCCAAGTTAAGAAAAGCTCATCTTTGCAACAGGGTCCACGTAAAAAGCATGGGGGGGGGAAGAGAGACCAGGTACTGCCACCTTTCGATGGGAAATAATTCAAAACGCACCTGTATTCGAATAAACTCATCACGTGTGTCGGAGCAGCTATGGAGGATCGGGTGCCGTCCAGGCGTCTGCACTCGCTACGCCGTGAAACGCGAACACTTAAGTTCAATAAATACCAGCTCAGACCAGTTTGCTCGGCGTGCCCCTGCGAAAAGGTGGCGCGATGCATTTTGACCTGTGCCATAAACACAGCACAACAGATGGTCGTATCTTCAATGGGAAAACCATGATTCAGTGACGGCCGGCGCTAAAAGATGGAACAGAAGATTTTCTGTCAGTGTTGATGGCGAGCGAGCCGTGTCCTCTGATTTCGGTTCGGCCCTGAATGTCCGAGAGTTGATAAAGTACCTTCTGAGAAGCACACGAACTGTTAGAAGTAAAAAAAAATGTTTAAAAAAAAAAAAAAAAAAAAAAAAAAACCAAAGGGATGACGGGTCAAAGCGTGCGGTCGTTCTGATTTAAAAACCTTTTTATTGTAAAATGACTGTTTACACACTACAAATGATGTAAAGAAATGCAGGAGCAGCCGCCGAAAACCCTTGGGCTGACCACGCCGACGCAACAGAGAGAGGTGGGGCTAAAGGCAGGCCTCCGTGCGATCCCACTCTACCGACGCGTACGATAAAAACGCTCTGATGGATGATGACGCAGGCCGAGGTCCCGTGGCTTAGTGAGAAGAGGGCATAGACAGGGGGTGACGTCCAGCCAATCAAGTGTTGAGTAAAGTGGCCGTTGGCCAATCAGGTGTTGACTACAGTGACCACAGGCCAATCAGGTGTTCAATACAGTGAGTCAAACGTGTGTTGAGCAGTCTTGTCGGGAAGTGGGGGGGGGTTCTGTTTACCATCGTTCGTGTGTTACTGAGCTGCGTTTGAGGGCATCTTTTTCAGGCTGAAGTTCGACCAGTTCACGGCCACTTTCTGTCGGGTTTGTTTAGCTGAATCGAGGCAAAACCTGCAACAGGGAAGAACGTGAGAAGGGAGTCAGCGAAAGGACGTCAGTGGACAGACGAGACGGAACCGAAAGCAACAATTCATTAAGACTATGCGGTTTCGTATCGACGGGGCTTCACCTTTTGAAGTATTCGACCTCGCGATCGATCTCGTCCATCTCCGTCGGATCGAGGTCTTTGGGGAGGAACACGTCATCTGTTTAAGAAAAGGAAATAATATTTTGACGCTGTTCACACATCACCAAAGGCAGACAGAAGATCAATAACTGCAATAAAAGTCTGGTTCTGCTACAGCTGGGCTTCTCAAAGCTGCCGCACACAATCCGACCTGGCACGTTTAGGAACGCCAGAGAAGGGAAAGCGAAGCAGGATTGGGAGAATCCTGAGCACCAGTCAGGGCTGTGACAAAGGGTCGATCTGTATCGATGCATCAACCACAAATGTTACATGTGCTCAGAGTCATCGGCTGCGTCCCAAATCACACAAATTCTGCACCTTACATTCTGCATTTCTGAATGCATGTCTTATTTTTTACACACTGTGTAGTGAGGCAGTGTGCAATTTGGGACACTGCCAGTTCACAGTGTGGGGTCATTCCGAGCCTGTAATGGATAAATCGGATCTTGATGAAACTTGTGATTGACACCCCTAGTACTAATAGAGCGGGGCACTGTGAGATCTCCCGTGCAAGCACACACAAAGCTTTCCGTCTGTTAACAGGAGCGTTCACAAGTTTCATCACGTTTGGATCCTACATCGATTATTTTAGCCAACAATCTGTCACACGATACCTTAAAATTTGCAGCCATGCGACTGCGATCAAAACTGGAGACCGCAGTCAATATGAAATATGAAACTTCACACAATCTGCTACATTTTCATCAAATCGCACGTGCAGACACATTATAAGGTGAACATTTTAATAATACAGGTCAAATGCAGCGGTGCGGTCATGAGCAGAAGCAGCTACAAAAGTGCAAAAACACCGCTCACAGTGAAATGAAGGGGAATTAATCGTGGAGTGAACGCGCACGTCAATTTTTATGGGTCACAACGATACATCGGATCGTGCTGGGAACAACCCGCATCTTAGATTTTGGTAATGTTTCAGGTTGACAAATGCGAGACCAATCTTTGCGGATGCCGCCATCTTCAGCTCATCCTATGCAGGCTCGAAATGACCCCACACTGTTCAGTTTGGTAGTATGCAATTTGGGACACAGCCAGTTCACAGTGTGTAAAAATAGTACACAGCCACTACACACGCGTTCAGTAACGCAGAATGTAGAGCACAGAATTGTGTGATTTGGGACACAGCTTTTGACTGAGTGTGTGTGATGTCTGTTTTTTTCCGCTCGTTTCTTCACACCCTTTCGGAAGAGTTTCAGAAGTAGAGCGACTGTATCTGCACTTGCTCACTTTTTCCTTGGTTTGTGTGTGTCTACAATGATATGGCTACGTAGTTAAATCTCTGCTCTCTGTACCCTTCACACTGCACAACCTTTGGGACTCTGGATCACCAGTCAGTCAGATGTGTAGTGTGAACAGAGCGGCGACAGGGCGTCACCACCTATACCATCTTTCAGCACCACTGGTCCGTCTGCTCCACACAACAATGCTCGTTCATGCCATCATAAGTAGTAAAAAAAAAACGTGTGAAAGGAGAGAGAAAGGGATGAGGGTGAAGGAATGGATCAGCACACGTGTGCAGTATGGATGGTCTGTTCTACAGAGAGAGCTGGAGGTCATTCAGATCTGTTCAATTTGCTCCCTCATGGTTGAACGTCCACATGTCCTGCACTCTCATTGGCTGTAGCTCACCACCGACTGTTTAGCAGGCTAGATATCTGCTCAGAGTCTACCCCCCTCCCCCCATTTACATTACTATCCTTGGTCAGCGATGGCCAGGAAGTGTAATGTGACAATGGTATTTTGAACACAGTATATCGAGCCTGCTCAGCAAGCGGTGACAGACGACTGAAAGTGCACTGAGAACTGGTATCAGCAGATCTTTGCCTAAGAAATATCTACACCAGACAGATGTTTCGATTTGCCCAATAACACTACGTACCAGAGTTCTATTCTGTGTGTTTTCCCAATCCCTTACGCCTAAAATCGACAGAAAATAGTAACGCTCCACCAAAATGTTGCTTCTGTTTCTCAGGACAATGACATTTGGAAATGTTCCTCTTTTCCAGAACATTCTCCATTCACTTTAAATGCCAAGTAGACTTCCAGAACATTCTGGAACTGTGAAAAGTGTCCAGAAGTTTCTAGAAATGTCCAGATTTGTCCAGAACTTTCCGGAATCTTCTAGTATTTTACAGAACTTTTTGGGACTGTACGGTAGTTTCCACAGAAGTTTCTAGAAATGTCCAGATTTGTCCAGAACTTTCCGGAATCTTCTAGTATTTTACAGAACTTTTTGGGACT
>JBBPDA010000030.1:3800316-3812737 GCA_037974385.1 Arnoldichthys spilopterus
TTTTTTTGTCTGTCAATATGGGGTGCTGTGTGTACATTAATGAGGGGAAAAATTAATTTAAATGATTTTAGCAAATAGCTGCAATATGACAAAGAGTGAAAAATTGAAGGGGGTCTGAATACTTTCCATACCCACTGTATATTGCAATAATATAGTTATCAAGACTTCTTTGATGCCACCATAATTGTGTAGAGAAAATCTGATATCTGCATTTTCTTGTTTTTCTGGGTGATCACACAAGACACAATAAGGAAAATTAGAAATTTAATACAAAGTCTGACTATGAATATTAATTGTAAATACACAATTCAAAACAAACTGAAAGACTAAGGATTTAAACAGTCGTGGAATGCACAGTCGCATGTAAAAGCTCTGCTGAAATGACCGTTCTGTTGATTTGTGAAGTAAAAATGCATGGACTGAACTTCAAACGGCACATTTTGTTCATTAAAAAGCAATAAAATTATTCTTATGTCATGTATAAATGCCTGAACTTTTGCCCGGATCACATTTTATTCACTTATTTACACTTACAACATGGAAAAGCTTGGTAAACACACTGAAGTTGTGCATTATACTGTACAGTAGTTTGTCTCTGTAGTGGGTGGACAGCAAAAAAATTGGTCATGGGGTGCCAAAATTTTTGCACGCAGCCATAGACAATGAAAACTACATACCAGATATTGTGATATTTTGACAGCCCTAATATAGTATATGTATGTGTGTGTGTGTGTGCATGTCACTTGTTAAACAAGCAAGTGTGTTCAAACATGTGCATCTACGTGTAAAAAACACAAAAGGCAGTAAACGGATGTTCTGCAGCAACGTGAAGTTTCATTTACTGCGACTGTGATGCTTTCACTTTTACATTCCGCACTTGAAAAGGTTTCATTAAAAAAAAATAAAAAAAAATAATGTTTCTGGGAAACTGCAACTGACAGTTCTTCCAGTGTTGCCACCTGAAGCTTTGTCACATGACCCATACAATGAGACCATGCTGCTTTCGTTTCCCCACTCTGCAAGCAGTCTGAATGAGGAGGCAGTGTTGAGGAGACCAGCTGGAGGAATAGTACAGGAGGCTTCAGACATGTCATACATTCATCTCCTTACCGCGATCGCCCTGATCGTTTATGGTGAGTAACTGCACAGCCTTAGCTGTTCCTGCCCTGGAACATTAGAATAAAGGCAGCACCTCGCACTGTTGGCTGCCTCTGGACTTTTCTAAGCTGATTTCTTTTCCCCTGTGATGTAAAGCTCAGGGCTCAGGTGTTTTTGCTCAATTTCTCCCCCTGAAACAGGTTGTCATGGAGGATACTTTGAAGAAATCCCAATAAAAGAAATGGAAGGTAAGATGCCTGCATCTCCTTACATCGCTGTGGTCTGCTCTTCCTATCCTTTTGTTTTGTTTTTCTGGGTGAAATGAAAGATAAAATAAGGAAAAATAGAAATTTAGTGCCAAATTTACTGTAAATATTAACTGTAAACATGCAATTCAAACTGCAGGACTAAGTATTTAAACAGTAGTGGGACATACAGTTGCATGCAAAAGCCCTGGTGAAAAGACAGTTCTGTAGATTTTTCTACATGAAAACGCATAGTCTGAACTTCTAACGGGACATTTTTTAATCGCACAGCAATAAAATTACTCATATATCATGTATAAATGCCCCAACGTTTGCCCGGGTCACATTTTATTCACTTATTTATTTTATTCACTTATTTAAGCTCAGTAAATAAACAGTAGTTGTGCATTAAAATGTACAGAAATGTGTCTCTGTACTGGGAGAGCAAAAAACAGAATTTGTTCCAAAACTTTTGCATGCAGCTGTAGACAATTATGACAACAAACCAAATATATACCAGAACTTTGTTATAATTAGTTTTTAAAATAGCCTCTTTTGCCCAAAAACAAGCATATTTTATAGGATATTATTAGAATAATAATTATTAGTCAAATTTTACACCACTAACAGAAACTTACGCTGAACACCCCTTCAGTTTTGTTCTCTCTGAAATGTCAAAAGTACAAAAGGATTCAGGAACTAAACAGTTACAGCAGAAGTGCTTACTTAAAGAGCCCATATCATGTAAAACTGACTTTTTATGATGAAAGAGATGATTTTAAATGTAACATCCCCTTCCCAGTCCATACAGTGCTGAAACTGCCAATTTTTTTTGTTTCTGGCATGCAAAAGTCTGGGCGCTCCTGGTCAAAATATGAACGTTTTTGAGAATCGAAAAGGATCTTGAGACAATAAATTTTTCACATTAACGAAGATTAGTGTATAAAACAAAAATTTACATAAGGAGAAATATACATTTTCCCTTACGGTGCCTGAAATTTTTGCCTGCCATTGTATGTACAGTATCTCCACCTATTAACAGTTTAGCTCCGCCCATTCACACTGAAGTTATAAACAGTGTTTTAGCCCAGATTGCACAGTACATAGCAACACATATTGGGCAGATGCTTTTTCGGTCACAGAGAAGAAAAATAACAACAGTAATATAATTAATTTGACCCACAAAGACAACAGGCATGAATTCACTTCAGCTGTGGCTCGTGTGAGTTTTCAGACTGCTAATAAACGTATTTTTCTTGTATCAGAATGTTTTCAGAAAAGACTGGAGGAAGGTCTCCGGAAGCCGTATGATAAAGGTATTGCTTCATACTTTGAAAACGTAGCCATTGCCAAGATATTATTACCTTTACTGACAAATATCATCTCAAATGTTAATTTTTACATCCTACAAATACAGCAAGCTGCTTGTCATTTCATGATGAATGGACCAATCAAAAAAGTCCAAAAGTAGGTCTGTAAGGGAACAGGTAAGACCCCCTGCAGCAGAAGGGGGGCTGCCGCCACCCATCGGCTGGCGCCGGTCTCCATCTCCCGAGTACTGACTGGCCCAACCTAATCCAGGTGCGGCTAGTTAGCCCCCTCATCACCTGGCGATATAGGCAGGTCTGGGACACGGGGAGAGCACAGAGGATACTCGTTGTAAGCCGTCGAAAGGCGACGATTGTAGGGTCAGTATTGAACGAGCAGCATCAGGTAGGAGCTGCTTAGGAAGTACTTAGTTGTAGGATCAGGATTGAATGCGCAGTACCAGGTTGGTGCTGCTTAGAAAGCGCTTAGCTAAGCATTAGCATTATAGGATATGGTATCAAACTTTACACAAACTGAGCTGAGCCTAGCTCCAGCAAAGGCAGTTGCTGCCAAGTGCCCCTTGTGACTTTCTCTCACCTCCATTCGTGACAAGGTCCAAAGAATTTGAGGGTATGCACTGATGCCCCTATTCATGTTGGAATAATCCCCCTCTGTCGGAATGAGTGGCAAAACATGCAAAATTGGGAGTAAAATGTGCAATTATCAATAAAGCAAATAACAACAAAATAATAATAATAATAATAATTATAATAATAATAATAATAATAATCCTCTGTTAATCTCGAGGGGAAATTATTCTCTACATTTTTTTACATTTCATCCATACGAAGCAGGGGTGTGGGTGTTCCTCCTGGTTCCGGGAATCCAACTTATCAAAGTACCAATGGGACAAAGACAATGACCTGTGGTCAGCAAAGCCGATTCCTGGTCACATCAGTGTCCATGTCCCGCTGGTTCTTTGGTAAGTGGAAATTCAGATTCAGATTCAGAAAACTTTTTTGATCCTGGAGGAAATTGTTGGTTACAGCAGCTCAGACAGACAGAAAGGAGGCACTAAGTGACAAAGAGTAAGAAAACTCAAAATAGAACAAAAATGAAAAGAATAAAATCGACCATAACTGCTCTTTAATCAGAATATACTATTGTAAACGTTCTTAACATTATTTACTATTACTATACACTATGTAACGTTATATTACATCCTATATACTGGATCAGTTACACTATATACTATAACTGTGTACACAGCTGTGTGAAACAGTGCTTTAAGTGAGTATTGCACCAATGAAATTGCACATGGGAAAATGAGTAAGGGAGAAAGGCTTACAGTCGAGCCCAGCTGCCTTTAATTTAAGCAGATAATCATTTGTTTTACTCCCAGTGTCACCGTTTCCCTGAGTAAAGGCAGGTGATTCTCTTGTTGTTAGCTGTGGGCGATCTGTAAAGAAGATGTCTCCCATTTCTTGTTGAACACTGATGACGCAGCTCTTTCCAGTTTTTCCTGTTTGTGTTTATGTCACTGAACACAGCTCCTGCCACAAAGTGAACGTTTTTCTGCCACTCAGTGGGTGTCAAGTCAAGTCAAGTCAAGTTTATTTGTATAGCGCTTTTTACAACTGACGTTGTCACAAAGCAGCTTTACAGAAACCGGGTCCGAGCCCCCAAAGAGCAAGGAAAAACTCCCTAGCAGTAGGAAGAAACCTTGGGAGGAACGAAGGCTCAGAAGGGGGAACCCATCCTCCTCTGGTTGACACCGGAAAGCAAAACCAAGCAAAAGAAAAAAATTGTTAAAAATAAAATAAATATAAATAAATATAAATATAAATGTAACCGCAGCGATCGCCTCCTACTGTGACGTCACGCGCATACGTACGATAAAAATCACATGACTTTTGCTTCCGTTCAGGGCTTTCGTTCCAACAGCGACGACGTGACTGTTGGAAAAGACGTGACCTAACTTTTCTTCCGCTCTTAGATTCTACTTTCACAAGGACTCTTGATATAATGACTCCATGCTTGAAGCTGGGATATGATCTGCTCTACCAGGACTCCAGTAAGTTGCTGGCTGCTATCGCTTCACTTCCACAGCATTTCTCAAATGCACACGATGGGCCTCATTCATCAATATCCTCAGGAAAGTTTTCCCTAAAATATGAACTTACACTTTATTTGTCCCCTGAGGGAAATTCAGGTGTTCCAGTGGCACAAATTATACACACAGAAGTATCAGTATTACAGTAAAAACAATAAAGCTACAATAAACTATAAATACATAAATACTAAACTAAAATAGATATGAGTAAATAAAATCAAATGATATAAAATTATATAAAATGACATACAATAATATAAAATGACATAAAATAATTAAAAAATGACACCCTTACACCCTTCAAAGTTCTTGACACCTCACCATCTGTGGGCCTTAAACCATTAAGCCAGAACCAAGCAGACCATTTTGACGAACGTACTGTTCATCTTCTAGATTCAATGTCCATTTCGCTCCTGTCTTAACTTATGCGTAACCATATGTCATCTCCTATCAAGCACACGGTAAAGACCAGGCTTTTCGACGCTACCGCCCCCATGACACTCACAGCTGGTTAAAACTGGTTTGATACGCAGCAAATGCTGTATTTCTGACCTGGTCAATAATCTCTGACTGATCATTATTCAGGTGCTCAGAGACCTTCAATGCAAACACACCTGTGTACACCTGTCACTGCCTATTTAAGGTGCGGAATCATAGGATTGCTGTGTTACATTACAGTAGAGATGTTGCATAAGCGTATATACAAATACCCTCACATTTTACACGTAGTGTATACAGATGTGCAGTATGCACAGTATAGTGTACACAAATGCAGAGTGTGACAGTTCAGTTTGATAAAAGAATCTATTTCAGGTTCATATTCACTTAATTTGGCCCTCAAAAGTGTGTAAGTGTGCGCTAGAGTGTGTGTGTAGCATAGTGTGTGTAGATCCTGTTTTTACCTAAGGAACAAGTCCCCCAATAGGAAAAAACAGGTGATTATCAGAATCGTCAAAACATGAAGGCTAATGTAGCAAAAGGGTAACAGAATGTCATAGCTGTTAAAGGGTCGGTCCTAACCAGCCAGCGCTAAACTGTGATGTCACATAAACCAACACATGCCTGTTCTGCCTACAGCAGCCCTGCCATTAGTCCTGAAGGAAGATTTTGGTCCATGTTGACAGACTACACTCATACAGTGTCAAAAACCGCGTAGACAAGGCTATTCGAGGTCCACGTCCTTTACAGTGGTTTCACTGTCATTCTCTTTTCTGTTTCAGCTTACAGTCTAAACGGCGACCGGAGCGTTTACCGTAAGTGCTGAACATGTACAGATTTCACCACACGGCCGCAGGTGATGTCAGAATAATGTCTCTCACTCTCTCACTTTCTCTCTCTCTCTCACTTTCTCTTTCTCTCTCTCTTTCTCTCGCTCTCTCTCTTCCAGGCACAGCCCACTGTGCGATTGACAGGTGTGCTGAAGAGATGAAAAATCCCAAAGGTAAATTTGTCTGATATGCAGCCCATACACACTGATCAGCGTTCACTCTTTAAACCACAGTAGCTCTTCTGTGGGATCCGACCATATGGACTAGCCTTCACACGTCCACCAGTGAGCCTCAGGGGCCAATGACCCTGTCGCCGATTCGCCAGTTGCCCTTCCTTGGATCACGTTTGGTAGGTACTAACTACAGCGCACCGGGAACACTCCACAAGACCTGCCGTTCTGGAGATGCAACTTCAAGAACTGACTGTTCACTAGCTGCCCAATATATCCCACCCCACTGACAGGTGCCACTGTAACGATATAACTAGTTAATGCTAATCACTTTAAATATAATAATAATAATAATAATAATAATAAAAATAATAATAATAGTGGTTAGGACACTGCCTTTGGGACTTGAAGGCTGCAGGTTCGAGTCCTAGCCCGGGCACCACTGAGGTTCCCTTGAGTAAGGTACTGTCCCGCTACACTGCCAAAACGCATAGAAAAGCCGACGTTTTCAAAAACAGCCAGCTACGTGTGGACAGGGCCCCAGTATGAGAAGGTGTGCAGATGTGAAGGTGCCAGTCGATGAAGGGATTTGGAGGCAAGAAGCAAAACATTAACAGCAGTACTGTGTTTGACACACGGCCAAAGCTGGGACACTTAGTAAAATGCAGTTAGAAAGAAAAACAGAATAGTTAATTTAATAAAATGCATTTGATACAATTTCTTGAGACTTTATAATACATTTTTATATATATATATATATATAATTATTATATACAATAATTTTAATTAACTAATTAATTTAAAAACATATCTTTGTAAATTATCATGAAACTGATGAAAGCACAGAGAAATAACTTTTTTTTGGTGTTTTGATGTTTGATGATGTTTTGGCCAACCAACTTGACTGTATTTCCTAAACATAAAGAAACTGTGAGTTTGAGGACTGCAGCACACTTAAGAAATAAATATAATAATAATTATAATAACAAACATAATAATAATAATAAGGGGGTGGGGCAGCTGTGGCTGTCCGGAGACTTGCTGGTTGGAACAAGTGTGGGAAGCAGCACTTTCTCCCTCCCACATCCATGGCTGAAGTGCCCCTGAGTGTGCTACCTAACCCCTTCGCTGCCCCCCTGCTTCTGGTATATGTACACTGGTGTCATGGATGGAGGGTAATGTCAGAGTAACTGCTGTGTACTCTGTATTGCGTTCACAGGAAACATTGGGCTCCTGCAGGCCTGTCTGTATGGAATAAGGTCCTGTGTTCAGCTGAAAGACGAGTTATAAAGACGCTATGATGCCTCTTTTACTGGCTTTGTGACACCTGACATAAGCACATGTCAACATTCATAAAGGCCTGTTCCAACGAGCATCAGCCATCGGTTAAGTCTGATGTCGTTTTGCCTTTAAATGTTATGTTTTTGGGAAAATAAATAATAATAAAAACTTTATTAATGACTATGCACCTTTATGTTGGTTGTCATGTAAGGGTTATGAACGTATAAGGTTTTTTTTTTTATTGCATATGCATGCTATTGGTTGTGCTTTACCTTGGCTTTACTTTGCAGCCTGCAGTTCTCTATTTGGCCACCAGATGACGACTTTAGCTTTAAAATAGAAATCCCAGTGTAAAGAAAGGTGTAAGTGGTAGAGTTTCCACAAGCAGATATTTCAGGCCTGCTTTTGCAATCCTCCCTGATGTTTGGTGTAGTGATGATTTGAGGTACAAAATGTGTAAATATGAGAAATTGTAAAAATGGTGTTTTCTGCTTATTGGCGTTTAAGCTAATTTGCAGTGTAGGGACACGATTCGAATGTTCATCCTGATCTGTAAACTGCAGATATATCGGATTAGCCTAAAAGATTGTCTTAAGCATCTCTGGAACTTTAAACACATCTATAATCTTTAACATCCCTATAAATAAAGAGACTCGTCTTGTTTCTGGTGATTCTGTGTTGTATACGTGGCACGTGGCAGTAATCGCTCTCCAAACCAGTGGCAATGGACAAAACTAGTGGCGAAGTAATGACCAAGGGTATCAGGGATAGACCACTGACCAGGGGCCTCTGGGGGGGGTTTGGGGGCTCGGATCCACAAATACATTGGTACAAATACTTGGGACCATCAGTGCTCGCCGTCGCTGTGGCTGTTGGGCTGTATAGATATGAATGGCCGCAAGGTGGCAGCACCGGCGAGAGTAGCGAAGCGTGGACTCCAGCGCCAGGAGTTACCGTCCCGAGCGAGGGGTCCCACTGTATTCAGTCTGCACACCCCCTCCCCCTTCCTCCCAATGTCCCCTTCATCATCTGCACGTGCTCAAAACATTGGCGAGCTGTTGTGAACCTCTCGGCAGAGTTAAGGTGACGGTGGGGATTGGGACCGAGCCCAGGGTTAGACCGCAGTGACTTTTGACTGAGTGGGGGTGTGTGGGGGCGGCATCTGACCAAGCCTCGACCCACTGGCGTGTCAGACTAAACAAACACACAGGTCAATAAATAAACGAACATATATTTATTATATTATATGTTAGTTTATTTATTGACCTGTTTGTTTGTTTAGTCGGACATATATAGAAATATATATATGCATATTTACATACACACCGTGCACGCATATAACACCGGGCACGCGCGAGTCGTCCGCGCGCGCTACGTTAGAGGAGGCGTGGTGAAGGGATGGAGCAGGGCGCCTGTGTAGAGCACCGTGCACGGGGGTCGCTGCTCATTCAGCCTTATAGAGGGGCAGTGCGAATGTGTGCGGGTCGTTTGCAGCTCATACTGAGGGGGCTGCTCGTCACACATGTCGTATGTCAATATGTGTGTGTGTGTGAGACGGTGTAATAACACAGGACTTCTGATAAACAGCAAAACAATAACAAATGTGTTATTATTATTATTACTGGTATTATTGGTATTTTTGTAATTATTATTGTTATTATAATTGTTACAATGATTATAATAATATAATAATAACAACAACAATATAATAATAATAGTAATCATAATAACACAAACAGCTGCTACAGGCCTAAAGTTCTAAAGACAGTAACAGAGCCGAGCTCGTGCGTACTCCCCCTCCCCCAAACATTGCACTTTCCCCTCATATCTACAGAGCACGGCTCCATTGGGGTGGGGGTGATTATAAACCCTGGGGACCGTTTTCACCCCCCCCCCCCCCTCGAATAATATTTAATTTTTGCTGCTGCTGCGGAATTCTGATTAAAAAACCCCACGAAAAATCGGTTTAAAACAGCAGCGTAGTCCCGTTTAACACGATCACGCTACAGCAGCCACCCCAACACACACACACACACACAAAATAATAATGATGATGCATGAATAAATAAAAATAATAAATAAATAAACACTATAAATATATAATTACTAATTAATTCATTGTTACTATTATTATTATTATTATTGTTTTGCATGTCTAATTATTTGCATGTCTAATTATTATTATATTACTAATCATGCACGGATGCATATCGAGCAGAAAGCACGCATGCGCACTGACCTTATAACCCCCCACCCTCTCTCTCTCACAATTGCCAATAATCGACAACAGTGATCGGCGCTGTATCAGCCATAACTCACATCAGTACTGCGCAGTCATAACACGTAATAACGCCACATATAGGCCCCTATACGTTAACCCGTGCTAATGGGAGTCACGCGCACAGGCTCGGCCATTATCAATAATAATGTATGGGTAATCGATCACACGGTATACACGAACGTGGCACAGTGTGATCGATTATAATGCAGTCGGGGTTATGGCATAATAACTGGCGTGATCGATCACAACCGTATGGATTAATGTGAAAAAAAAAACTGCATCAGCCGTAATCGATCGCGACGTATTTATCAGCCGTAATTGATCATGATCGACCGCGATCGGCCGCGAGGCGCCTGGGTGACAGCAACTCGTGTGCGCTCTTCGCCTCTCTCCCACCACCTTCCCAAGCAGAACGGGGCGGGGGGAGACGCGCGCAGCCAATGGGAAGGCAGCGCCGCGCTCGATATTCAAATGAGCCTTCCCTTCTAGGGTCAAAGCCCCGCCCCTCCTCCCGGGCCCGGCCGGAGCGGCAGCGCTGGGACGGCGGGAAGGAGCGGAGGAGGGAGCTCCAGCCCTCTCTCTCTCTCTCTCTCTGTGTACCCAATCCCTCTCTCCCCCGGGGAACGCGAGCTCCCCCCCCCAAACACACCTCCCTCTTCTCCATCCCTCCCTCTCGGTCGGTAATCACTTCATTTCTCTCCTCTCTTTTTTTGAAGCGCTCGCTCCGTTTCATCCCGCTCTTTTCGTCCGCGCGCTCTCTCTCTCTCTCCCTCCCTCCTCTCTCTCTCTCTCTCTCGCGCGTTCCCTCTCTCTCTCCTCCTCTCCGTCTCCTTCTTCTTCTCCTCCTCCTCCTTCTTCTCTCTGTCTTCTCTCTATCTCTCTCTCCGACCGTGCTGCTCTCCTCCTTGATCCCGGCTGTTTGTTGTTTTTTTTTGTTTGTTTGTTTGTTTGTTTTTTTTTCATCCCGCCTCCTCCGAGATGATGCTCCGTCTTCCTCTTCTGCTCCGCGCGCGTCGCTCCTAACCGGAGACCCCCGGTAATCCGACGAGAGACCAACTTTGGGGGCTTTCTTCCTTCTTCTTCTTCTTCCTTTTTTTTGGACTCTAACCCTAAGAGGAGACCCACTGGGATACACACGCGCACCCCCCACCCCACCACCATCCTACCCCACCACCATCACCGTCACCCCCCACCCCTCCCTCCCCTCGACACCGCTGTGCGCGCGCGCTACGGGGAGGAAGAATTACTCCTGATCTCGTGCGGGGTTTGATTTTTTTTCTTCTTCTTCTTCTTTCTTTCTTTCTTTCTTTCTTTCTTCTTCGCTGGACTTTGGTGTCCGCGAGAGCGCAAGAGGATTACGCTCTGCACGCGCGCGCGCGCACACACGCACACACACACGCGCACTCGTTCTCCACGCAGGAAGGAGCGCGCGCATGTTCTCCCTCCAGGACGGCCTCCCGCGGGGAGCGCTCACCATGAAGGAAGAGCCGCTGGCCAGCGGCATGACGCCCGTGCGCTCGTGGATGCAGAGCGCGGGGATCCTGGACGCGAACACGGCGGCGCAGAGGTAACAGCCCCGGTGATTTGTCACGGTGGGGTTGGGGTTCGGGGAGATGGGGGGGGGGGGCGTATGTCTTTAATTGGTCAAAGGCTAGAGAGTCCTGGAGCACGTGCCCGCACCGGAAGTGCGATTTAAAAAGGTAGATCAAAGGAAGACACTATACAGTGCGCACGTGACAGAGGAGCGCGGTTACAGTTACACTCTGGGTCCTGAACTTCTGCTGTGTGTGTGTGTGTGTGTGTGTGTGTGTGTGTTAGGATTAAAGTTGTGTGCACACGTGTAGATGGCGGTGTATGGGGTAACTAGGGACACCTAGGGGTATATGAGGTAACTAGGGGTGTATGAGGTAGCTAGGGGCAACAAGGGATGTATGGAGTAACTAGGAGAACATAGGGGTGTATGAGGTAACTAGGGGTGTATGGGGTAACTAAGGATGTATGGGGTAACTAGGGGCACCTAGGGATGTATGGGGTAGCTACGGGTGTATGAGGTAGCTAGGGGCAACTAGGGATGTATGGGGTAACTAGGGGCACCTAGGGGTGTATGTGGTAGCTAGGGGTGTATGAGGTAGCTAGGGGCAACTAGGGATGTATGGAGTAACTAGAGGTATATGGGGTAACTAGGAGCACCTAGGGGTGTATGATGTAGCTAGGACTGTATGGGGTAACTAGGGGTACCTAGGGGTGTATGGGGTAGGGGTAAGTAAGCATATATGGGGGAAGTAGGGGTAGAGTTACATAAGCATGGGGCAGGTAAGGATAAAAATGAGGTAGGTTAGCATGGGGCACATGGGGGTAGCTAGGAATATATGACGCAGGTAGGGGGTAGATATAGAGTAAATAGAGACTGCAGTAGGGAATGCAAGGGGCAGATGGGGCAAGTAGGGCTAGATGTGGGGTAAGTAAAATGAAAGGGGCAGGTAGGGGCAATTTCGAATAGGAGGGGTAAATAAGCATGTATATGGCAGTTAGGGACAGATGTGCATGGGGTAGATAATGGTGTGTGGGGTCTGTATGTGTGTAGGCAGGGGTAGATGGGGTGTGTGTGGGGTCTGTAGGTGTGTAGGCAGGGGCAGATGGGGTGTGTGGGGGGTCTG
>JBBPDA010000030.1:3812837-3824321 GCA_037974385.1 Arnoldichthys spilopterus
GTTTGTGTGTTTGTGTATATGGAGGTGATCGTTTCCCCCCCCCCCCTCTCTCTTTTTTTTTTTCTCTCTCTCTCTCTCTCTCTCTCTCTCTCTCTCTCTCTCTCTCTCTCTCATCCTGCTTTAGGAATACAATGGCGAAAAGACCAACAACGGCATCCACTACAGGCTTCAGCTCCTCTACAGTAACGGTAAGAAAACCTCCACACTGGAACGTGTCTTCTCGCATCTGGGGGAGCGTTTGAGGACTCCATCTGTTTATGCTGAGAGAGGGTCATGATTTTATTCACATCTGCCCCCGTGCTCGGTTTCCCCATGCCCCATTTAACTGTGCTGTTCAACGGCCTAGCTCAGGACCTGCCGCGGATACGAGGTGGGCTTCTCCTTTCTGTCTTACCCATTTCCCCTGGTGTAAATGGTGATTACGCTAACAGCTAATACTTAGCACTATAATCATACACCATTGGACAAAGCTCAGAACATTAACCTCCCCCACAGACCCACCCAAAACCTTTAAAACGTGTTTGATGCAGCACTGGATACGACCTGCGGCCTCTGTCACATGGTCTTACCTTTTTCCTAATAAGCTAGCATGAATGGTGATTAGCGCTTGTACACAGATCGACCTCAAGGTCCATCAGAACATCTACAACGTATCAGTTTGCCTTTAATTACCCATACATAAGTGTAGTGGTCCAGACGTAAGTGAATGGGGAGTGGTCTAGAAGAAAGAGCGTGGTGACTGGTCCAGAGGAATGTGTACAGTGATTGGTCCAGGCCAAAGTGTTCAGTGATTGGTCTTAATGAAAGTGACTGGTGGTGCAGCCATTTTCAAACTGTGTGAAGCGTTCACTGTGTAAACAACAGCTCTTAGCGCTAAAAAAACTGGAAAAAACAAGAACAAATGGACAGGCAGCGAAATCCAGGCTTTATCGGGCCAATATGACAGAGGAAATACAGTGTGCTCAAATGTTCAGTGCTGAATCAGATCATCAGCCCCTGCCTCAGTTTTCTAATGCAACTTAGCTCAGAGCATCTGAACGTCCTTCTTTATTTATCTCTTTTTTTTATTTTTACATTTTTAAAAATTGCCAGAAGTGGAAGTGGGTGAGAATCCTGCTCTCAGCTGAGGTTTAAACCAAACCAGCCCTTTTTCATAGCTGCCCCAAGACTCTGGAATAGCATTCCTTCATATGTAAAGTCATCTCCCACAACAAGTGGGATTTGAAGTCAAATTATAAAAAATTATCTCTCAGGCTTTTGAATTGTTTCAGGATTTTTGTACTCAGCTGTCTGGTCCATCTCGGCCTTAGTGTTGCTTTTTTAATCTGCCATATGTTTTATTTCACCCTTTTAAACTACTTTGCTCTTTTATTTTTGCAGTTTTATTTTGCAAATTTATGCTTTTTATTTGGTTTTTGTACACTTTGTCCCTTCTGAATGATAACGGTAAGGTTCTATCTGACATTTTTGTTCAAAACTGAGTTATTCATATATTCTGTGACAGATTATTAACAGCATGTAAGGTGTTATTTGAAGTTTTGGGAATTTTTTTCATCTAGAAAAACTCAAAATTTCTTAAGGAACAAGAAAACTCAGAAGCTCGATATCATATATATCGGATTCGAATGCTTAATAGAACCTTATAGTTCCAATGGGGCGACTACTTCTCTTTAAAATGTGCTGTATAAATAAATACCACTTGCCTTGACTTGACTTTCGCTAACAGGAAACACTTTCTGCTGCTCCCACACTCCAGTCGCGAGCTGCAATAATGCAGACTTGTTGCATGCATACAGAGTGTGGCCAGGCGTAGTCTAAAAACCGGTGTGAATGTCATTTGCTTCGTCCCTGCTGAGGGATTAGCATGGGGTAGCCTTCCCAGCAGGCCTTTCTGCCCCACTCCCCTGCCTTCCTGCAGGGATTTCCTCCATGCAGCGATGCTAATAGAGAGTAAAGATGACTATGGAGTTGGTGTGCGAATGCAGAGAGACAGCGAGGGGTGGGGAGTAGCTCCATCCCTCGCAGGTTTGAGGCGGCAACGCCATAAATAATACATCTATTTATTTATTTATCTATTTTCCCGTGAACTGCAGAGCTGCGCCTTGTTTGTTTTTCGCTAAAATGGGTGGGTGGGTCTGGGGGGGTTGGCACGACGAGCAAAAACCGTGCAGGCGTTGCACACGCACTCCACATGGGATAATATGGCAAATTTGTTTTCCCGAAACGCTCCATTAAAGGCTCGTCTCGTTTTTTTAACTTGTAAAAGCCGAGCAGTCGTACGTACAGGAACATAGAAAACAAGGGAAAAAGACGTTTACACCAATCAGCCACAACATTAAGATCACTGACAGGTGAAGTGAGTAACACTTCAACACTGACACTGACTCTCTAGTTATTTCATTACAGTGGCATGTGTCGGGGGTGTGGTTTATTAGGCAGCGAGTGAACAGTCAGTTTTTGATGGCGATGTGCTGGACGCAGGAGCCTAAGGATCTGAACCACTTTGACAAGGGCCTTAATGTGATATTCATAGAGGGCAGGTCTTGTGGAATGTTCCAGGTGTACAGGAGTTAGTACCTGTAGATACACCTATCTGCAGCAGGGTCATGGGCACCCAAGGCTCACTGATGCATGTGGGGAGTAAAGGCTGCAGAACACACAGTGCAGCACAGTCAGATCTGCTTCAGCAGCAGGAGGGACACACTCAGTATTAGGCAGGTGGTCTTAATGTTATGGCAAAAAAAAAACAGGCCCTTTATACCGGGAACACCTAACATGCGTTATTTTTTTTTATGGGGTTTCTGTAAAGCAGCTTTGAGTATGTGAAAGATGCTGCATAATTTAAACTCATTATCCACATCAGTGGGGAACCCTCAGGGCCTTCAAGGCCTTCAGAGAAGCCCTAATGATTCCTGTGAACTTAAAAAAATACATGTCTGTAATTTTTACTTCATTTTTATTTAATAGAGACATTTCATCTTTGCAAGTGGATTTCCACACTTATTTCAGCGTAAGGCTTTGGTGGAAAGGGTTAAACTCTAAAAATCCACCAGCCTGAAAATGATCCAATAAGGGTGGATTTCTCCAAGCAGCCAGGCAAGCTCTCCCATTGGTTAGGCCTTCAGGAGCTGGACACATTACATTAACCAGCAGAATTAGGTGCTAGGAATCAACCAAACACATTTTGATGTACAATGGATGGGACCAATTTCATAAATAGAAGAACATGGCTCTAGGTCAGGGGTCTCCAAAGCAGATGCACCCATTATCAGGGTGGGCTCCTGCTTCTTGGAGTGGAAACGTATAGTCAAACTTTATCTGTGAAGAGAAAAAATGCATTTGGAAATTCTAGATGTATCACTGACTGCAGAGGTGTAGTACAAGCAGGTTTCAGTCAGTTCTAGTTAGACCATTCAGTGTAGAGCTGTAGTGTAGCAGGTTTTGTTGAGTTCTAGATTTGTCATTGTCTGTAGACCTGTAGTGTAAGCAAGTTTCCATCAATTCCAGCATGGATAAACAGGATTCAGTCCGTTCTAGATAATTCACTGACTGTGTTGTGTAGTTGTAGTGTAGCCAGTTTTCAGTCATTTCTAGATACTTCATTCACCACTCGTAGTGTGATCATAAGGGCAGTGGTGGCCTAGTGGTTAGGACATTGCGCTGGGAACCTGCAGGTTCAAGTCCCGGCTAAGGCACTACTGAGGTACCCACTACTCTGCTCCACGTCTTGGAAGTCGCTTTGGATAAATGTAAATGTATCATGATTCAATGCTTTTACAAGCTTCTGATAAAATGTACTGCTTTACAAGTTTCACATATCTGTGCTTTATCTAGAACAGGCAAAAATGGTTACATGCACTAGCATTACCCTGAAGCTATTAGAAATCCCCTCCGGAGGCTATCAGGTGTTTAGCATTGTGTGTTTTCTTTATTTATGGTGCAATCCAAAGGCCGAGCTCCAATAGCTGCAGTTCGTTACCGGGCTGTTATTAACCCAGATTGATGGTCTTCATGCACGAGCAGCTGTGAGTAATGGTTGGTGGTTCTGGTGGACTAATTTGTTCATGTTCTCTTTCCTGTGCTCCACAGGCATCAGGACAGAGCAGGACCTGTTTGTACGGTTGATAGACTCCATGACTAAACAGGTGAGTGAGCTCTGAATTAATTTTTTGTACGTCTAAAATGTGACTCAAGACATGGCAGAGAAGCCTCACTTCCATCCTTTCACAGTTTTGTGGTTACTTTACTGTGCTTGTGTGACCCAAATGTCATGGAGAATTCACAGGAATAGTATAGAGTGTGGTTCCTGGTAAAAATGCTGTGAATGTGAACATAATGTAGACATAACCACAGGCCCAGGACGGTCAACCTTTTAATACAGAGAGAACAAGTGGCTCAAATATTTGAAAATGTATAATGATTTATGTAAGTTTTTCTTCTTATTCACATTATGCTTGTACTGGAAAGGCGGTCTGTTTTATCACCCCTCATTGCTCACTAGCAGCTCAACGTACAGTCAAAAACCACAAATCTCACATGGTGAACCAACAATGTTCTAGCTTATTTATTAAAAGAATTAATGGAAAATAATCGTGTTGGTTTACATTAATTAATATCCATATATTATAATTTTTCACTCTGCTTGAGGAATGACCACTAGGGGGCTTGCAGAAAGTAGCTAAAGTACATGATTATTAAGTGTGGTCATTGTAATAATAATGATAGTAATAATATAAACAATTATTATTTTAGTGAATAACTTTCATTTTGAACAACAAACGAATGCGTAAAAATGACTTCTGCCTTAAAATTGTACCACGTTTAAAATTAGCTGCTAATATGTTAGACTGAATGTAACCTGAACATTTCCATAAACTGCTGTACTGCACCTAACAACATTAGCTGAGGCAGAGGTGGCACAGTAGAGCTGTCATCCTGTCGTCCATACTATAGACCAGGAATTGGGAACACTGGTCCTGTAAATCTGGTGTCCAGCACAGTTTGGTCGTTTCTCTGCTCAGACATACTCACTACACCTGGCAATGAACAAGTGAGCTCATCCAAATGTGTTTGAGCAGGGGAACCACCAAACTATGCTGAACACTGTCCCTTCAGGACCTGCTTTTGACACTTTTGATGCATTACCTTAACCAGCACAAGGCCTAGGAGGCCAAACAACTGTGCATGAAGAATTTTCTGAAGTTTGACTTCCAGGCAACAAGTCCATCTGCTTGTTCTAACTTCTACAGCCCTTGATTATCCGCCTGACCCGGGCTCCCCCCAAGTGAGTAGAAATGTAGGAGGACTTTATAGACCAGGGTGGAGAACCTTTTCCCAAACCAAGTCATTGTGACATTAGACCCAGCTCAGTTCAGCTTCACCCTGTAGTGAAATGGACCCTAATTGTCTCCCTGCCCCGTGTCCCGCCCTGCCCCGCCCCCCTCCGGGCCCATCCGCGCCATTGGCTCAGCAGGGCCCGTTGTCATGGTGTGTCAGGCTGCTTCAGATCGATATGGCAACCAGGTCCTCGACAAAGCATCAGCCCCGGAGACCAATCAATAGGCCTTAATGTATCTGCAGAGGCGGCACACTGGAGACTGTAATCCGCAGCACAACAAAAGAGAGACATGCAGGCCCGTAAAATCCCCTGCCTACTGCTCTCTCTCTCTCTCTCTCTCTCTCTCTCACACACACACACACACCTGCAGTTACATTTTACAAAACATTCAAACATACACAGAACAGCCATAACATTAGCACCACTGACAGTTACACTGACCTGTTACGGGGGTGGGCTATATTAGGCAACATAATGAACAGTGAGTTCCTGAAGTTGGTGGGCTGAAAGCAGTAAAAATTGGGTGAGCGTCTCTAAAATGGTAGGTCTTGTGGAGTGTTCCGGGTGTTCAGTAGTCACTGCCTACCAAAAGTGACCCAAGGAAGGACGACAGGGTCATGGGAGCCCAAGGCTCACTGATGCACATGGGGAGTGAGGGCTAGCCCGTCTGGTCTGATCCCACAGAGGAGCTACTGTGGATTAAAAAATGAAGAAAGGGGTCAGATCACACAGTGCACCGCAGTCAGCGCTGTTTCCGCAGCAGGAGCGACACACTCAGTATTGGGCAGGTGGTGTTAAAGTTATGGCTGATCGGTGTACAGTCCCTGATATCTCTGATCACTGGAGTGTATGGTGCTCGCTGGTTGGTTGGACCACTTTGGCATCAGTAGTGTGAATCGAGGCTCATGATATATAAATATCGATCCGTTGCCCTCCCTGTTCACCCCGGTCCCTGAAACCCCCTTCCCCTGTTAAACTAGGGGGATGTTAATAAAGAGGCTGAGACCTACACAGGCAGCAGTGTGGGGGGGGGGATCAATAATGTAAAAGTGGTCGTTATCTCGAAAGTATTGCCCCCCAGGGCATTCGGTCCACTCTGACCAAGTGACCAAAGGCGAATGAAATTGTGGATGTCGTAGGGGCCGGGTGTGTTGAATGTGCTAGGTGCACTCACACTAGACATTTACTGCTTATCTCTTGTATGTTGAAGGTGGGGCCGGTAAAAAAAAACGTCTCTCTTTTGGTGCAATTAGCTATTGAGGCATTTTTTGACGGTTCACCTTGATGTTGGGGTGTGAATGAAGAAACACTGGGGCCCCGTATGACTGCTCTTACTGATCTTACTATGGGAGGGTGTCGCCTTTAATACAGTCGTACATTTGCACAGTGAAATATTACTGAGTGAGTTTCTAGTGGGTTGTATTTTCTACTTAGCCAAACGTTGGATTTGCATAGTGTGATTTTGATGATTGTGAATAGATTGTAACGCTGTATACCTGCTGTTATAGACCCCTCCTCCCACTAACACTTCTCCTGTGTGAATAGGATAGACACTCCCACCTAAACCAAAATGGTTCAGACACTGTTTCACTTTCCAGGAACTGTTTTGCAGGGACACAACCTAAGAGACTAAAGTTCGACAGCCCAAAATGTTTTTTTTTTCAAAGCAAGGTGACATTTGCTTGGAAAATCGTAGTGTTCCAGGTGTGCAGTAGTTAGTACCTAACAAAAGTGATCCAAGGAAGAACAACTGGTGCATCTGTCCCAGGGTCATGGGCACCCAAGCTAGTGAAGAAGTGCTAGCGTTGTTTAAAAAGTGAATGCTGACTCAAAACAATTGATCACGTCAGTTTCCACTGAAACTGGAGCGATTTTGTCAAAGAGCTACCACTGCACTTCTAGTCCCATGGGATTGGACAGTGGTTTGCTCGCCTGCTATGATATGCACTGATCATTTGTCATATATGCCAGCGATGTCAGCTCCGTGACGGATGCCTGGGACGAAGCCCTCCGTTTCAGGGGCCCGCCTGACCATCTGGCATCTTGAGGGGCGAGGGTGTTTCACTGCATGAGTCTGGGATCCCTCCCGGATCTCCCCATACGTCCACATGCTAATGACCAGATTTAGCTTTTAGCATATGTTAAAGCTGTCAGCATGCTCGGCCCCCAAGAACATGACTAATGACCAATTGTCAGCGGCGTCACAATCATATTAACTTATCAGCAGTGTGGCTGGTTCAGAGCGAGATAACGATCGTTTACAAAACATTCGTGCGTGTTAAAGTGGAAATGTACCGCCACGCCGTTGATTATTGGACGCTAACGATTTCACTGTGTCTTGAATGAATTCAGTACAGAGTTGAGCGCTAGTACTAATGAGAATGCATGTTTCTTTTCTCCCTCTTTCTTTCAAAGGCGATCATTTATGAAGGCCAGGACAAAAACCCAGAGATGTGCCGGGTTCTCCTCACCCACGAGATCATGTGCAGGTTAGCCATTTTCACTGTAACCTCATTTATTTGCAAATTTCACTTTCAACTTCTTTATTTTCTCACTTCCAGTTCAGTGCTCCTGATTACGCTTTACATTATTGTTACATTGATGCTCCAGTGTTTGACTTAAGTCATTAAGTTATATTTCTTCATATTCCCAAAAACATTTGTTAAGAACAAACAGTCTCAGATTCTAATCGTTACAAATGTCCAAACGTAAGTTTAAAACGATTAGCATAGATATATATTTCATCTGGCTGTGGGAAAGTCAAAAACCAATGTGACACAGATCGTGTTTTAGCATTCAGCTCATGGGTGTGCCACAGGGTTCCATTCGCGGACCGATGCGATTGTGCCTGCGTGGTCCCTCATTACAGGGCACCCATCAACGTTAATGCCATGTAATTATGGACTCATGGTGCGTCTGTCAGCTGGGGGCTTTTTCCTGCAGAATGCCCAGTGGGGGTCAGGGAAGACGTATCCTTGGGTGACTCGGTTGGTGTGCGGGAGCCGTGACGTTGAGGGGGGGAACCTAGCTGAGTGACCTGGGCATGGGGACCTGGGGCTTGAGGGCTGTATTAATAATGCAATAAAAGAGGAATGATGGGGGCCCAGACTTTACTGGGCACCTGGATAGATGGCAATTACTATACAGACGCTGGATGGAAGCTTCCTTTGCAGTTTTTTTTCTGATTGATTTGCATTTATTTTTAAAGGGCACAAGTACACAGTGTGAACTAATTTAACCAAGCAGATGCTGTTGTGTTAAAATGTTATATTTTAATTCTAATGATCTGGCAAAGCAGCCCAAATTAGAAACACTATTAAGGTGAAGACAGGTCACTGGTTGAAAAATGAATGGCAAAGCCTGTAACACATCAGTTTAGAGGGGAATTTTTGCCCTCCAGTTAAACTGAAATGGTAAATCTCAGTGGGAAAAGCTTGTCCTTGTAACAAACTTTTGTCTAATTTCTGAAGAGTAAAGGTGGCCTTTAGTTTCAGATGTGTAGGTCTTTGTCCAAAGAGTAAGGAGCCTGGTCTTATTTAAGCCAAGATAGCCAAAGACTTTGCCTACACCACTGCTTCCCAATCCTGGTCCTGGAGGGCACATTTTAGTGTTTTTGCTGTAACAAACCCACTGCTGCTTAGGGAGGGGCTGTTCATGGGCTGGTTAGTTGGATCAGGTGTGCTGGGAGCAGGAAAATTCCTAAAATATGCAGGGATATGTGCCTCCAGGAGTAAGATTGGGAAACACTGACCTATACCATGGCCAACTGTTAATAGAGATGTGATGCTACAGTCACTGTGGTCATGAGGCCATAATTATCCATGCTCACTTTGGGTCAGCAGGATGGTCCCCCTCACCGTGATGCTAACCCATGTGAACGTCTGTTAGTTGGCAGAATTTAGCGTTTATTGTTCTTCTCCAAGCACACAATGCCTCCACCTTCTCAGTGCTGGTAGCATCGTGCGATAGGTCCACTGAGTGGGCTAGTGTGAGGAATGGCATGGGAAATGTTCACTTTTGCTGAACCCCTCCCCCTAAGAACGAAACGTTGTGGCCTTAGATATCACGGCGTCATCTGTGGAATCGTAATAGCCACATTTCGGATTTCGGCCCGTCGTGGATGCCGCTAATCTTGCCCATTGCTGGAGCGAGTCGGCCTGCCTCGCTAAATTGCTAAGCATAAATCCCAGCACTGTCTCTCCCTTTAAAATGGATTTCTCCACTTAAGCAGCCAAAATAACCTTTTATTATGAACCTCAAAGCGCCGGGCGCTGAATTCCCGCTGCCGTCTTCTTTTCCTCCTCTTTTCCCCCTTTTTTTCTCTACCTGCCTCTCTCCTCCAAGATGATTTTGATACAGGATCCATTTCCATAATGACGGCTCACTTTGAGGCGGTCATTACGTGATTGAGTGTGATTATTAGCAGCCGTCCCCTGATGAATGGTGTGTTTCCATTCGCTAATGAGAGAGAGATGAGACATGCTTCCCCTAGCCTCTCCCTCTCTCTCTCTCTCTCTCTCTCGCTCTCTCCCAGGTGATAGCGCTCTTTATCAGGTCCCAGGCGAAGCCTGCTTCCCCCGTACAACATGCGCACATAAACACACCGGGGCAAACACAGATCACACTGAATACAGTCAGAATCGCAAAGGAGAGCTGTTGTTCACTTCCTGTCATCTATTTCCAGTGGAACGGACAAATGTGATTGGTTAACGCCAGCAGACCAAGCTAGGAAACCTGATTAATTAGCGTCACTGGGTTACAGACTAGCCGCTAACACAGCTAGCCACAAGACAATGATTTTCTATGAATACCATTATTGGCGAAAGCCAGTAGGCAGTGCTGCAATTAGGCTAAGAGAATGGGTACGGCCGGCTAATTAGCACCACGGCGTAACAGACTAGCCGCTAACTCGGCTAGCCGCAAGACTGGACTTCCAGGCCCAATGATTTTTAATGAGACAACTGTTACAGGCTGTTTCGGGAAGGCAGGAAGTGATTTGTCATGGGACGAGGCTTCTGCTGGCCATAGCTGTCCAAGGTCCTCTCACCAGCTATTCGCGCCGCTTGAAGCTGGCACCCCCGAATCGCCAAATGAGGCATGGCAGAGGCAAGCTGGCAAGGAGCGGAGTCGAGAGCCTGGCGCGTGGGCACGGGGGTGGGGAGAGGGAGGGCTTTCTGGGCTCTGACCGCCCGCTCCGCAGCCAGGATGGATCGCAGACTGCCAGGCAGCGCAGGTCCCTCGGCCATACGGCCCTGCATCCAATGGCTAGGCCTGGCCACAGTCACCTCCTGCCAGTCTGGGTAATTACAACACTTGCCCTTTGAAAACAAGCCCTCCATTGACATTCTCTCTCCCTCTGTTTCTGGTTCTCGCAGAAGTGGAAAAATGAATCGATGCTCTATGACGCATTGATCGGAAGGTGCTCATTCCACTGCATCAGTTTTGGATCGTAGAGGGCAATTTTAATGGGTTGTAATGAAGTTGTTGCTCATTTGCTTGTACACAAAATAAAAGTCCTGTTTTTTTTTGATACAATAAGCTTGGCTTATTGAATCACATGTACATTTACTGTGCGTTTGCTGAATTTAAATGGGAAAAAATCATATTTTATTTTGGTAAATGCTTTTCCAGTACATACAGCTGAGCAGAAACATAGAATTTGAGCACAAAATGTGCAGAAAAAAGCCAAAAGAGGCTAGCGCAAATGTGGCACATTATATATTTAATGGTTTGCATTTTTTCTTTATGTTGAGCAAAAATAATAAGTTTAAAACATTTTTTGTATACAATTTACATATTTACTGTATAAAAGTAATACTTTATATATTTTATATATTATATATATATATTCTTTTTATTTTTCTGTATACAATTTACAATTCTTCTGTATAAAATGTATATTTTATACAGAAAATATGTACATTTTAAAAAGGTATAAATGTATATGTGTCATTGTTTTTATATCATTTACAATTATAAAAATAATAAATTTGAATTAAACTGTAGTAAAATTTTGGACGATGCACACAATTGTTTCCCTAAAGAATCCAAAACAAACCTAAATTGTAGCAAAATGTATAAATCTCTCTCTCTCTCTCTCTCTCTCTCTCTCTCTCTCTCTCTCTCTCTCTCTCTCTTTCTCTCTC
>JBBPDA010000030.1:3824421-3831921 GCA_037974385.1 Arnoldichthys spilopterus
TTCTTTTTTTTTCTCTTTCTCTTTCTCTCTCTCTCTCTCTCTCTCTCTCTCTCTCTCTCTCTCTCGCTGTCTCTCTCTTTCTCTCTAGCTGTCTCTCTCTCTCTCTCTAGCTGTCTCTCTTTCTCTCTCTAGCTGTCTCTCTCTTTCTCTCTCTAGCTGTCTCCCCTCTCACTCTTTCTCTCTCTCCTGTCTCTCTCTCTGTCTCGCTGTCTCTCTGTCTCTATATGTCTCTCTTTCTCTCTAGCTGTCTCTCTCTCTCTCTCTCTCTCTCTAGCTGTCTCTCTTTCTCTCTCTCTCTCTCTCTCTCTCTCTCTAGCTGTCTCTCCTCTCTCTCTTTCTCTCTCTCCTCTCTCTCTGTCTCGCTGTCTCTCTGTCTCTAGATGTCTCTCTCTCTCTCTCTCTCTCTCTCTCCAGCGTACAGACTTTGCCTTTGACCTCAACACAAGGCCGCGCGATTAATCGCCGCGCGCCGCTACGTTGCGACTGTAATCATGTCATATAGCGAATGTTAGCGCCGCGGCTCGTTAGCGCGTCTAGCTCTAGAACAGCGCGTCGCCCACGAGCCTCGTAGCCCCGGCGCAGAAACGAGGGGAGCGAGCGGGCGCGGTGCGCTGGGATGCGAAGGGGCAGCCGGGCGGGCTCTGGTTCGCTGCCACCCCGCGCCTCCTTTTCACCACGGCCTCTGATAATTAGGGGGCTGGACTCCAGAGCTCCCTCCGCTCCCTTTGATGCCTTTCATCGCTGCTCTGCGTAGCACATGAACAGTGTTTCTGCCTGTCCTCTCCTGCCTCAACCCCCCACCCAGCCAGACCCTAGCACCAGCTTTTGTTCTAAAACCATCTAACACACACACACACACACACACACACTGGTTTTCTGATGGCTTAGTTCTGGGATGGTGGACGCCCGTTTTCTACCCGCTCCATACGCATTGTGCGGCGCCGCGAATAAAGAGCCAGTCATGGAGAAGTCACATGACCAGGATGGAGATGGTGGCGGGCCGGAGATAAAGAAAGACCCCCAGGAACCCAACTGTGGGTTTGTCGGGGCCGGGCATCAGAGGAATAGTCTGACCCACGATAATGTGTTGAGGAGCTCAAATCTGGACCTTGAATCCACATTCCGGTCCTGGATTTTGCGGTCACCAGTCGATGTGACTCTATGCGGCCCAGTCCATTACGTCAACGCTTCAGTAACCGCTGGCGACTACAAAATCCAGGAGTGGAATATGGATTCAGGGTCCAGATCCGAGACCCGGGCCTTCGCCCCAGATGTGTCTATCGCTATGGCACCATGGTTGCTAACGGAAACGGGAACATTCTCATATCTCCAGCTCTCTCTCTCTCTTCTCCTGCCAGACCCTCTCATGTGACCCCCCCCCCACATCTGCTGCCCGGGACGTGAGGTACGCGCGGGAATTAGAGCGGCAGAGCCTCGGGCCTGATTGCGCCCGTTAGCCCGTTGCTTGGCGAGGGTCTCGGTGCCATTGGACCGGCTCCGGTTGGCACCATGGCCCGATATCTCTCCCCCCCCCCCTTTCAGCAGCCCAGGCAGTAGGAGAGGGGACAGTGGGCGAGGTGTCCAGATGTCCAGGAATCCTGCATGGCACACTTTTGTAATTGTTGTTTTTTTTTTTTTGCTCTCCCCCTTCCCCCCCCCAAGCTGGCAGCAGGGTGAGCAGGGAGTTGCGCTACACGAAGGAGAAGCAAGGAGAGGAGACGGTGTTCACCTCCCAGATGCTCATTCAGACGCCCAAGCGGGAAGGAACCAACGTCCTCACGCAGGAGGCCCTGCTGCTCCACCTGGAGGCGGCGCTGTCCGCCAGCAAGGTCCAGGTGTCTCTGTACGGAAAGTGAGTGCGGCCTCCGCCAGGGTTTGGGGGGGGGTCTCAGGGTCTCAGGGCGTCTTGATGTGTAACCGTGTGGATGAACTCTTCTCCCCCTACAGGTCGTGGGACCTGAACAAGATCTGCTTCAAATCCGGAGTCCCGGTCATCGAAAACGTCATGATCGAGAGGGTACGTCGGGGTCATTGTGGGCCGTAGTCGTCAATGGCGACGCCATTTGATTTGCTTCATGGACGAATGTCCGTTGCTCTTTCTGCCCCACAGATGATCGACAAGCTCTTCCCGTGCATGATCGTGACCCCGCTGGACTGTTTCTGGGAGGGTGCCAAACTGCAAGGAGGCTCCGCCTACTTACCGTAAGCGCTCGAATCTAACACACACACACACACACACACACACACACTTGTACCACATCTCCAGGGCTGTAGGCCTCAACACCTCAGGATCCACCACAACTTTGGCCCTGCGACGCCCCCGGGTCCGGCCAGAACCCACCAAGAACATCGGTCAGGAAGCTCCCAGAACATGTAGCGATTCCACGGCGCTCATTTGCATATCAGTACCCGCAACAACGACCCAGTAACACCCCCACCCCGACCCAACCCGGTCCGGGGGAAACCTCCATGAGTAGGAGAGGGGGTGGCCGCTACTGGGTGGGTGGGTTGGAAAGAGGAGAGGTGGGCGGGTGAGGGGGTTGGGGTCGGGTTTGGGGAGGGGGGGGGGGTGCTCGCCTTTGGATCAGACAATGGTCAGCATTCTCCCGAGTTTTACGACTGAGTGTCCATCAGCGAGGGGACCCCGGAGGGGGGCCCCCGGGCTTTGTCAGCGCCGGGTAACACTGCGCATTCTCATGGTAATCGCCCGAGTTCTGAGCCGCAAGTTGTCCAACAAATAAAAACGGGCATTATTCACGTCGTGGGCCCAGAGAGAGAGAGAGAGAGAGGGAGAGGGAGAAAGACAGAAAAAGAGAAAGATGGGAGAGAGAAAGAGAGAGAGAGAGAGAAGGGAGAGAGAGACAGAGAGAGGAGAGAGAGAGAGGGAGAAAGAGAGGGAGATGGGAGCGAGAGAGAGAGAAAGAGAGGGGGGAGAGAGAGAAGGAGAGAGAGAGATGGGAGAACGAGAGAGATGGGAGAGAGAGAGAGAAGGAGAGAGAGAGAGAAGAGAGAGAGAGAGGGAGAAAGAGAGAGATGGGAGCGAGAGAGAGAGGAGAGAGGGAGAGAGAGAAGAGAGAGATAGGGAGAAAGAGAGAGGGCACCTCTTCGCTCAAAATCTTGCAAGTGGTCTAAAATGGGGCGAAGGGCCCGGACGGACTCGGAAAACCAGCCCCACTAGCTTTCAAACTCTGGGTTCTCTCACCAGCCTGCACTGGGGGACGGGGGACGGGGGACGGGGGTGGCCACTGAAGCTCATGTCCTTTCTAGCTTTCGCTTCAGTTCAGGGTTTTTTAAAAGCAGAGAGAGAGAGAGAGAGAGAGAGAGAGAGAGAGAGAGAGAGAGAGTGAAATAAAAAAAAGAAAAACTTGACAGAACAAAGAGCAGCAATCTATGGAAAAACAAAAGGGCCCAGGCCGGTTCACTCAAGCAAAAAATAGGAGATAAAGGAGGCTCTCTTTGCAGGCAGGAGCAAAGGCGCTCGGTGTGTGGGAATGGGAGAGGAGCAGCTTTATTTGAAGCTACTCTTCATGAGTTATTGGAGTGAGATTGGGCCCAGAGTTAGGACACTATTCCCCCTCCCTCTCTCTCTCTCTCTCTCTCTCTCTCTCTCTCTTTCTCTCTCTCTCTCTTTCCTTTTTTTTCTTTATTGGCATCTCAGGCTTCAAACAAGTTCCTTGTGTTCTCCCTGATCACTCTCCCTCTCTGATGCGAGTCGTCCGCTTCCCCGGGAGGCTTTTGAAGGCTGGTGTTATTTATTGAAGCTCCGATGTGATGCTGGGACCTTGTGCCCTGAACCCACCTCGTGCTTCCTGAAGTAAATTCGTTAGCGGACGGCCCGGCATGAGCGGGTGGAGATGCTAGCCTGGCTAGTTGGACAAGCTGGCAGATGCCGCGGCATGTAGTTGGCTTGCCTGGGCTTGGGGCTTGAGGCTGGAACCCCGTTTGTTCTGCGGGCATTGGGTCGCCGTCATTAGCGGGGCCGGTGCTAGCCTGTGCGGACTGCCCCCGGGGGACTGCCATTAAGGCGGTATTACGGACGCTCTGCCAAGGTTTGTTTTGGTGTGCGAGGGGCCAGGGGTTCCCCGAGGAGTCCGCCGGTGCTCTTGGGGTCCGGTTTGTTTATAACACTTCTTTCTCAGTTTGAGGAGGTTGTCACCACAGCCGCACCATTGGGCTTCCAATGCTAATTGGTCTCCTGGAACTTTGCTAATGGGTCCAAGTAGCTGGGGGAATAAATTATTGTGGCACCGCTCTATGGCAACAGTCACACACACGCGAGGAGGAGGAGAAAAACAAGGCCAGGATGGTGTTTCTTGGGTGGCTCTTTGGATCAAACGGTGCAGGCGATGATTCATAAAGGGCTGATTGCTTTGCGTTTGTGGCCTGAGCGAGAGTTGCTCATCAAATCCAGCAAAAAATCTGGAATTTCCTCACACAATGAACATGCCTGATCATGATCCCCACTTGCGGAGCTCATTTACACAATTAAATTTCCTCTCCTGCATTTATCCAGCCCCCTTTAACACATCAATTGTCCATAGTTTGTTATTAATTATTGAATAATTGAACCAGAACTAGTGCCCCAGTGCAGTGCTCACGCCAGTTTGGCCAGCCTTGGCTTTTTTTTTTTGGTTGCTAGTTGTATTTAGGGAAGCCACATGCCACCAGATGAGGTGCCAGCCTGGGGCGAGGGCACGGGCAAGGGCAGGGGTGATGGCAGTGTCGGAGAGGGGGCGTTTGGGACGCGGCCGCTGCACCAGGACATTTCTGGGCGCTGTCCAAACTGTCAGAGGCTGGCTGAGTGACCTTGGTGTAAGCCCAGCCCAGCTGGAGAACGGGGCGAGAGGAGAGAGAGGGCGACGTGTCAGGCAGTAGCCAGCTTGAGGGAGACTCGGCCCGGCTTCTGCGCACACGCCAGGGGCTAAGGAACCCGCTAAAATGAAAACAAATCAGCCGCAAGACGAATGGAACCCTGATCAAACACTTTATAGTGCACGGTGTATGCAGTGTACAGTAGTTTGTGTACATGCTACATGTAGAGCATGTGTCATACAACACATATTGTGTGTATTTAGTGGTACAAGGTAGTGTGTCATCTATCACACTGGGTGGGTAGGGTGGTCCTCCCTCTCTCCCATTACTCAGAATAATTGTCCTCTCTCTCTCTGGGTGGGTAGGGTGGTTCTCCCTCTCCCCCATCACTCAGTATAACTGTCCTCTCTCTCTCTGGGTAGGAAGGGTGGTCCTCCCTCTCCCCCATCACCCCACATAATTATCCTCTCTCTCTCTCTGGGTAGGAAGGGTGGTCCTCCCTCTCCCCCATTACTCAGCATAACTGCCCGAATTAATCTCTTTGACCTTTGTCTCATTTCAGTCGGTGCTGCGACAAAAAGAGCTGCGGAAACCGAAACGAGACGCCGTCGGATCCGGTCATCATCGACAGGTAGGAACAACATCCCCCTGATTCCATCACTGTCTGTCCTGCAGGGTTGCCCTAGCGATGGAGGATGGCCGCTCACCCGTAGACTCACACAGGTACTGACGGTGAAGAGATAACTATGGCCTGGTGAAGTTTTTGCGACATTATTGACCCGAAACTGTGTACGATTAACCTCGTTTCTATCTGGCAAAGTCAGTAAGGCAGCACACAAAGGCACGGCGGCAGCCAGGCTGGTTCTTCCCCGCCTCTGGCCCTTTGCTATTCTCTCAGTTCTCTCAGTCTTCACTGTAAGATCAAGTATTCATAACTGCATACATTTTGCACGCTGAGAACAGCAGCACTACTCTCGTTATTGGACTTGAGACATGGTGTCGGAACAGGAACGCTGCCCTCTTGCAGTTTTGCTCATGCTCGACCAGCAGTCGGCCTTGACTCGGTCTGGAGCCTAGGGGTAACGATATCATTAGTGTGTCACGCGCTTCTCTGAGAACATCATTGTTATCGTATCGCTTGCCCTTCTTGTACCAGATCATCCGTTAATGGGTCCCCCTGATCTCCCGTCCCAGTCTAGTTCAACTACCACGGTCTTCGTGTTCCTCATATCCTTGTGCTAGACATGCTCTAGGCCTTCAGCTGTACCCGCCTCTAGAACCTGAGATCGTTTCCTTTCTTCGTTTGATCGCTATCCGGTGTCGACCACAGGAGGATGGGTTCCCCCTCTGAACCTTGGTTCTGGGTCCAGCACTTCCTCCTCCTTTAGTTTTCTTGGGCATCACCAGAATACGATCGGCTCAGCGATGCTTCAGGAGCACCAATTAGGTAGCTAAGATGTTCTGGGGCCAAAAATACAACCACCTGGGACCAGCAGGGGGTGTTCTAACTTCTAGGGGCACCAAAGTTTTGTGAAAGGCTTCATAAAGCAGATGCGACAAGGACCACAGTCCATAGATCAAAGTATTGTGTGGTCAAGGATGGGAGCAAGAATGTTAGAAGGCTAGACAAGAGCATGAAGGAACAGCACATCAGGGTTTCCCACCTCTGGTTCTGGGAAGTCAATGTCTAACACAAACTAAACAGGCTCTTTTGGTGACTGTGTGCTTGATATACAGCGATCAGCCATAACATTAACACCACTGACAACTGAAGGAAGTGACATTGACTCTCTACTTATTTCATTACAATGGCAAATGTCAGGGGTTGGCTTATTATGGTGGGTTTGGGAACTTCAACCGTGTTTACGTACCTCAAGTTCTTTTATAAAGCAAGTGGGGAATGTGTTTTTCCATGACATTAGCCCTTTAATGGCCAGCCCCCTGCAGAACTGCACTCTTCTCTATAGCTTTGCTGTGGTCCCACCTTGGAAAAGTGAAATACTGCGGCGAATATCGCGCAGCGTGAAAACGGTAAAGCACCGTACATTCGCCGTATCGCCCACCTCCAACAGATGAGCAGGTCCACGTACAGAGCAGGCGGCGTTTCGGTATGAGGCTGTATTTGTGAGTGACTCTTAAATAGACTCCCTGATGAATCGCTCAGACTGACACGACTGAGCCTCTGTCTGCTAAATTCCTCTTATGGGAGAAGGTTTAATGACCGAAGAGTGTGTGTGTGTGTGTGTGTGTGTGTGTGTGAGTGTGTGTACGAGCGCGTGAGAGAAGGAGAGAGCGGACAGCAGTGAGAATGTCCTCCTAGGGCACAGGGGTCATTACCAAATCCATGCTGGCTCGTTAGAGCGGCCTTGGAGCGCGTCCAGCGGACAGGAAATGAGTGACCCTCCCTCTGCCTGCACACAGACACACAGTCATTGGAATACACATACATACACATAGGCCTACCATGCACACACACACACATTGAATCTCACCTCTAGCTGCCGTGGAGTGCGTGTTATTGGTGTAAGGTCCGAGCCTGGTGAGATGATGTCACCCCCCTCCATTCCGCCTCATTTTGGAACAGGCCGCCATCAGAGTCAGCAAGAGTGAGTAACTAGAGCACGGCGCTGTGTTATGGCGCCATAAATGGCACACACACACACACACACACACACACACACACAAACA
>JBBPDA010000030.1:3834421-3836275 GCA_037974385.1 Arnoldichthys spilopterus
CTTTGTTCTCGCCTCTCATGTGCTGTACCTCTTCTTAATGTCTGCTTGCCACGGGACATGTCCCTGTCATGCGCTGTTCCCCACGAGGCAGTGACTGTGGCTCTAATACGAGCTCATGCCGCCGTACTAACGTTTATTACACGTTTATGACACATTTACACACAGTTATTACTCGTTAATTACACGCTTGAGCTGCATTTACATCCTGCATTAACGGACTCGAGTCTGCGCGTCTAGCTTTATGTTCTAATGCCGATTTATGACGATAGGTACTTTTAGATAAGAGTTCTTGGGCTGTACCACTGTGGCGCTCCCCTGAGAGCTACACACCTTCAGGGGAGTTTTTTTGTGACGTAAGGTGGCTGATGGCTGGTATAGTGACCGCATAGCAGAAAGCATAGTTTCTCACAGTTTGTTTGTCACATATCAGCTCAGAAAGCCTGGACTTCACTGTATGTCCATCTGTATGCAGGTTTCAGTCAGTTCTAGATATGTCCCTGGCTTCAAAGCTCAAGTGTAAGCACATTTTGGTCAGTTCTAGATATCTTACTGACTGTAGAGCTGTAGTGTATATACTGTGTAGATACAGTGTTGATTCTAGATACATCACTGACTGTAGAGCCGTAGCGTAAGCAGGCTTTAGTTGGTTCTAAATACATCACTGACTGTAGAGCCGTAGCGTAAGCAGGCTTTAGTCGGTTCTAAATACATCACTGACTGTAGAGCTGCAGTTTAACCAGGTTTAACCCAGTTCTAGATATGTCACTGGCTCTATAGCTAAATGTATAAGCAGGTTTCAGTTAGTTCTAGATAATTCACTGACTGTAGAGCTGCAGTATAAGCAGGCTACAGTCAGTTCTAGATATGTTACTGACTATAGAGCCACAGAGTATGCAGTATATCCCATATGGGTGCTAGCCGATTAGCCAAAACATTAACACCGCCTGAAACACGTCTGACTGTGCTGTGCTGTGTGTTCTGACCCCTTTCTATCAGAGTCAGCATCACGTTTTACACCACAGTAGCTCTTCTGTTCGACCAGACGGGCTAGAACTTCACTCCCCACATGCATCAGTGAGCTTTGGGTGCCCATGACTTTGTCACTGGTTCGCTAGTTGTATTTCCTTGGTAGGTACTAACCACTGCTCACCTGGAACACTCCACAAGACCTGCCCTTCTGGAGATGCTCTGACTTGTCTAGAACGTCATGATAAGGCCCTCAGACCCTTATGCTCCTGCTTCTAGTATATTGACTTCAAGAACTGACCGTTCACTTGCTGCCTAATATCCCTCCCCTTGGACAGTCACCTGTCAGTGGTGTTAAAGCACTAATAATCAGTAACTGCCTTTACTCGTCGATTGCTTGATTTGGATGTGCCTCATGTGTTAATACAGGGTAATGGTAACTGAACCGAGTCGTTTCTGCCTCAGATGAGGCTTGACTTACCCTGTCGGTGAATAAACTCATCACTCAGTTGAACAGACCCATTGTTTACTATTGCAGTACCTCAGATCAGCCAGTGACCAGCGCCTCCTTGTACGTGTAATAGGTGTTAACCCTGTATAGCTGGCATGTGTGTGTGTGTGTGTGTGTGTATATGTGTTAGGGGTTAACCCTGTAAGGCTCGCTCTAGTTATCAGCCCCCGCGGACCCTTCCCAGCAATAGCGCGGTATTGATCGAGCCTGGAGCACATCGGTGCCGGCCAGATTAAGAGTATGGATTAGCAATAAAAGGAGGACATTACTCGGCAGCCTGGCTAAAATTGAAAAAAATGATGAGGTCCTGGAAGTGAGGATGAGTCAGAGAGAGGCGAGGAGAGCAGGGTTTAGCGGGACCGAGCATTGCTTCACAC
>JBBPDA010000030.1:3837066-3848147 GCA_037974385.1 Arnoldichthys spilopterus
GCAGGAAAAGGAGAGAGAGAGAGAGAGAGAGAGAGAGAGAGAGAAAAAATCCAGGGAAAGAAAAAAAAGGCAAAGACCAAAAAACAATGGGTAGAGTGAGAGAGAGAGAGAGAGAGAGAGAGAGAAAAGGAGAGAAAGAGAGAGAAAATGAGAGAGGGAGAGAACGGGATAGGGAGATAGAGAGAAAGAAAGAGGGAGAGACAGAGAGAGAGATAGAGGGAGGGAGAAAGAGAGGGAGAGTGAGAGAGAGATGGGAGAAGGAGAGAGAGAGAGAGAGAGAGAGTGAGAGAGCAGGTGTGTGGTCTGGTGTTGGTGTGTGTTGTCTTTGATTATGTGTCACTCGTGTGTGGAAATGCACGCACACACACACACGCGCACACACGCGCACGAAAACAGTGACAGGTGTGTGTGAAATGAGGCCAGTCGGCACGGCGACGTGGAGCGTAAAGTTCCCGTCGCAAATTTCGAAATGGTCGTCTCTCGTTAACCCCAAGCCTATTGATCCACACACACACACACAGACACACACACACAGAAAACCCACCGACCGAAACACACTTATCATACCACCCCAGTAGGCAGGTGCTCGAAGAACGCTGACACATTCCTTTGAGCCCGGGACGGTGTTAAAGGGCCCATACGGCAGAAAACTGCATTTTCCTCACTGTTTTCAACCTGAAGGTTTTTTCACATACGGTGCAATGTTTCACTCCTTTAATCATGTGACTGTATATGATTCTGAGTGAAAATGGTTAAGCACGTCCCTGTTCCTATAGTAAAGCAAGGCGGCCAGTACACACTTACAGCATGGGCATATCGGTGTATATGTAGGCATGTGTGTGTGTGTGTGTGTGTGTGTGTGTGTGTATACGTGTTGTGGACGACCTTGAGTCGAGGCCTGTGGGACGGCAGAGGGGAAATATTTCAGCCGTTGTTTGTGATGTCGGCCCTCTCTGGTTTCTCGCTGCCTCCTCGTACACACGCGATGCTACACACAAACACACACACACACACGCGCGCGCACACACACACACACAGGCCTGCAAATAGAAACCCACAGAACCGCAGGCACCTTTACCCACCGGGCCAGCGCCACACTATCTGCCTCCACTGGCCCAGAAGGTTAACCTGCACAACCAGCCATAACATTAGCACCACTGGCAGGTGTGCAGTAGTTAGTACCTACCAACAGTGATCCAGAGAAGAACAAAATGGTGTAAAAAGTGATGCTGAGAGGTCAGAACACACAGTGCACCACAGTCAGAGCTGTTCCAGCAGCAGGAGGGACAAACTCAGTATTAGGCAGGTGGTCTTAATGTTATGGCTGATAAATACATTTAAGTTAACCCTTAGAGGCCTGGAGATCACACCGCTAGCTTCCTACTGACCTGCAGGTAGTTCATTATAGTCATGTTTCTAGAGAAACTGAACCGTTCACAGTGGTGGTGAATGGAACCAGACGTCCGGTTCCTCTAAAAGCTCCTGACAGACATGAGCTGGTGATGGAGACGCTGCTGATACCTGAGACATTGTTCTACCAGAGTTTGGAGAACATTTCGGGGCTAAAATTAAACCTGTTCATGGTGGAGGGATACGTGCAGGGTGTTGTGAGGTAAAATAGTTCCCCAGAGTGATTTAGCTCAGATTCATTATTTTACATCATCAACATCACCATAGAAACACTCAGAGACGTGTGGAGCTTCACTGGAGGTGGAGAGGAGAGAACACGGCTCTGTTTGTGGTAAAGACGTCTGGTTCCATTCACCACCACTGTCAAGAAAATCCCACTCACACGGAACCCAGTCTGAGCGACTTTGTCAGTTTAAGGGAAACCCAAACGTTTTTGTCAACCGAAGCCCATGTGATGTCGTCTCAAAACACATGACCGTGCATTACAGATGCTGAGGGGGAATAACATCTTACTGATCGAAATATTTAAGAAGAACCCGCTCGGTTTCCGTCTCGTTGGCAGAGCGGCCGCTAGGGGGCCTTCAGAAGCACGTCGCTCCAAAATCTTCCTTCAGCCCGAAAGCAGATAAGCACAAACCAAGCAGACTGTTCTCGAACCACAGCACGAACCTGCAGTACACTCTGAAGGAGGGCGAGAGGACAGAGGAGGAGAGAGAGAGAGCATGTGTGTGTGTGTGAGTGTGTGTGTGGGATAGTGCATATATATGTGTGAGAGGCGCAGCTGGGCTGGCTGGCTGCTGCTGCTCCCGGTGGGCACATGCTGGTTTGTGTGTGTGTGCGCGTGTGTGTACGAGCCTGTGGGGCTGACTGCATCGGGCCTGCGTTCAGTCACAGCCCACAGTCCGGCCCCAGGGCATGTTGGGACTGATGGGATAGCAGGCGTGGTGGGGGAGTCTCGACTGGTCCAGTGTGAGTGTGAGCATGTGTATGAGTGTGTGTGTGTGTGTGTGTGAGTGTGTGTGTGAGACAGATAGAGATACAAAATATTTAATTTTATTAAATTATGTTTTTTCAAATATGAAATGAACAAAATTCCCTTGGCATCACTGCAGTTTAGTCCAAGACTAGGATTAGGCTTAATCCAAAATCCCACCTTTACACCATTTTACAAGCCACTTTACATACAGAGCCCTTGAGACTCGGACCCGGACTTAGCTAGAGAGCAATCGCGAAGCCCAGCAAGTCTAAAGACACTCCTAGACTAGGCTTAATCTTAATCCAGAAGCCCATCGGTACTGGAGTCTTTAGTGCAAAATCCCTCTTGACCAGTACCCTTTACTGTAAGACTAGACTTAATCCTAATCCATAAACCCATCAGTATTAGAATCTTCAGTGAAGAATCCTCCTCCATCAGTGCACGTTTATGCAGGACTAGACTTAATCTTAATTCAAAAGCCCATTAATATTAGAGGGTCATCAGCAAAGAACTCCTTCCATTCATCAATGCACTTGAATGCAAGACACTTAATCTTAATCTTAATCTTAATCTTATGCAAGACTTAATCTTAATAAGCTAAATTTATACCAAGACTAGACTAAATCTTAACCCAGACGTCCACCAAAACTAAAGATACTTTTCGAAGGAGAACCCCCATCACAATGTAGTCCAAGACTAGGCTTAATCTTAATCCAGCAGCCCACCAGTATTAGACAGCGTTCAATGGAGAATCCCCTTTACCAAGGCACTCTAGTCCAAGACTAGGCTTAAGCTTTATCCAGCAGCCCACCAGTATTAGACAGCGTTCAATGGAGAATCCCCTTCACCAAGGCACTCTAGTCCAAGACTAGGCTTAAGCTTTATCCAGCAGCCCACCAGTATTAGACAGTGCTCAATGGAGAATCCCCTTCACCAAGGCACTCTAGTCCAAGACTAGGCTTAAGCTTTATCCAGCAGCCCACCAGGATTTAACAGTGTTCAATGAAGAATCCCCTTCACCTAGGCACTCTAGTCCAAGACTAGGCCTAAGCTTTATCCAGCAGCCCACCAGGATTAAACAGTGTTCAATGGAGAATCCCCTTCACCTAGGCACTGTAGTCCAAGACTAGGCTTAAGCTTAATCCAGCAGCCAAGCTCTGAGACTGAAGACATTTCTCAATTCAGGACTCTCCCAATGACAGTCACAGAGGCTACATGAGGTTGGTGGGTGCTGGCATGTGGACCACAGGCCTAGATGAACACAACGGCTTTCCTGCAAGCACTGTAGGCCCAAAACCAACCTGTATCAGTCCACATCACTCCATACAATGGCATGTGTTCTGATGTTTGTGCAGATGTTTGAACTATATTCCTGTGTCTGGTGAAGTGGAATGACCCTACAAAGTAAAAAAACCTTGAACGATAGTAATGCCATCCCTTCGTTCTCTCAAAACCAGCATTTTCAATTGGACCTGCTTGTAGACCAACAGGAGACCAGACTGGTCTTATAATGCAAGTGCTCCTCTGCAGCTTCCCTTCTTCCTGACCTGTCCCAGCACGACACTACATTTAGGGGCATGGGAACCTGTCTAAGCCTCCCGGCGGCAATGGATGTGGTGGAGCTCCGCTAAGCCCACCCCTCCAGTGCCTGTCTCTAAAGTCTGCTTTTGCCTTCACCCCCCCTCTGTGAGAAAGCAGAAGCGATCAACGCTCTGCTGATCCGACCGTCGACTGACCGCTGCATCCCGCAGCTCTGAGGTACCAAACACGAGACAGGGTGTGAACAGTAGTGAGGCCTCACACTGGGACCATCCCAGCATTGACTGGGAGAGTAGAGCCGTATGAGGCCTTGGTTGACCCAGTGACTCCGAAGTGCCCTTTTGCAACGCATGTCCACACTGTTTCTGTTCATTCATTTATTTACTCCCTCACTCTGTAGGCCGTGGTTTTCTTTCAGGGGGAAACTGCACTGGAATAAAAGCGTGAGGCTCAAAAATATCAGTCAAAACATTGATAATGTGCATTTTGAAAATGTACACTTAGCAAAAATAGCTCAAGAGAAGTCTAGCCTTTCACTCACAACAGCACAAAACCAGGGGGATAAGGTGGCTAGCTTTTTTGGTGCTGGAATGATGGAGATTAAAGAAGTCTGTGGTAAATTTCCTCTTTAATATAATATAATATAATATAATATAATATAATATAATATAATATAATATAATATAAGCAAAAGACAATAATCTCATACATTTAGAATATAATTTACACTAATTAACACTTGGTATATCTGTAATATACAAGAAATTTGTAGAAATACAAATAATATAATAATAATATATCATATTAATAATTAATAATACAAAATGTTATAACAAAAATATGTTTAAATACTATATGATATAATATTCCTGGTTATTGTTTTAGTTGTAAAGTTTTCCTACTAAAATACATAGCACCAAAAATAATATAAATGTAATTTAAACAATAAATTTACATATGTTTTTACATTTTTTCTGTACTGTGAGAACATTTGATGACCAGTGGACCAATATTCCAAAGATGCCTGGAATCATGTCATGCATTATTATGGATAAGAACTGTTCCCTCATCCGTCTAGGTATCATCTCCGAGGCACAAATTTAGCATATACGCTAATAAATCCTGACATTTCGAAACATATTGTTAAATGTCAAGAAGTTCTGGTGTTAATGAAAGCAAATGAGAGCTGGTGTAGCGTTGTAGTAATGCCCTCCATTCTGCAGCCTGGGGTTTGAGTTTTCGCCTGAGCACCCAACACTGGAGTCTTTGGGCAAGACTCCCAACAGCATGTTCACCTGCATCTTGAACGTGACAATAAGCGCTGCCGCCGTTTGTGCAAGCAAATAACGTAAATGTTTCATAGAAGATCATTAGGAACTTGACACTCAGCTCACAACTGTTCCTCGCTCCCTTCCCTTTCATTTCCCTGACTCTGCTGCCTCCCAGCTTACCGCACCTGCCCACACTATCGGCTACAGGTGCGTTCCCCCAATTAAAACGAGCCCCAGCAGACCACGCGCTCTCAGATCAGAAGCTGGAGGTGTTTTTCTTTTTTTTTCCGTTAAGGTCGTGCCTGGCTATGGTGTTGGTTCTAGCAGGCAGATGAGTGGATAGAGGCAGTCTTCAGGCAGGCAGGGCTACTCAAACAGCAGGAGTGGGAGGAGCTCCTGCAGCTACCGGCCAGCAAGGCCAGGTCGAATTGTGGATAGTTATCAGGAGAAGAAATGCTGCTGGAGCTTAAGTAATGGCAGGCCTCTCTCTCTCTCTCCCCGCGTTCTCGTGCTGTGCTGAGGGTGTGTAGAGAGCACGGAGCAGACCAAACACACTCTGACTGCAGTCTGTGTATCCGGCTGGCATGTCTTGTTTGGCTGCTTGTTGGGTCTCTGTGCTTCGACAAGCTGCGACGTTTCAAAGGTTTGCTGAAAAGCATGTGTGTCTGTTCTTATGCTGCACTCATGACAAGCGTGGGCTTCTTATTTCCACCTTCCGCTGTCCGAGGCTGGGGAAAGTGGCACTCTTGCACTTGTTCGGCTCATGTTGTGGGAATTAGAACAAGCAAATATTATAATGCTTTATATATAATATAATATAATATAATATAATATAATATAATATAATATAATATAATATATGTCATATTATTAACCAATGATTACATTAATTAACATTTTAAATTAATTAAAATATTAAAAAAATAATAATAAAAAATATATATGTATATATATATATAATATTTCATATATTGTAATATATCTCAATATATGAAATTGGCAATATTTCGAATATTTAAAACCAATACTATAACAAAAATATTTTAAATACTATATAATGTAAATTAATTCAACTGTATATAATAATACAGAACAAGCTAAAGTCAACAAGCAAAATGTAATCACATACATTTAGAATCAGAATCAGAATCAGAATCATGTTTATTGGCCAAGTGTGTGAGTGAACACATGCCAGCCGATCGCGTCTCTCAAGTACAGTGTAAACAGTAGTAAAGAACACAATACAACAAATGTAAACAACTCAATGAATAATATATCAACAATACAATATAATAAACAATCAAAGACTTATTTACAGAAAAAAAACAGGATCACAGAGTGCAAACAACAGAGTGTGTCTAAAGTGCAGTTGCAGTCTTGCAAGGTGAAGCAGTGTGACAATTTAACTGTTTAGGAGGAAGATGGCGAGGGGAAAGAAACTGTTCCTGTGTCGGGTGGTCCTGGTCTGCAGGCTTCTATACCGTCTACCAGAGGGCAGCAGGTCAAAAAGTCTATACTTTACAATGTAAACATGTATAATATGTGGAACAGCTGTAATATACAGCAAATGTGTTCAGTGTACATATAAAATATGACAAATATAAGTGAACAGATCGTCTCCAGAACGGGCGGAGTGGAGTGTGGAGTGATCCAGGTGTGCAGTAGTTAGTACCTACCAACAGTGATCCAAGGAAGGACGACTCACTGGTGCATTGACAACAGGTTCATGGGCACCGGAGGTTCACTGATGCATGTGGGGAGGAGCTCAACAGAAGAGCTACTATGGTGTAAGAAGTGACGCTGACTCTGATAGAAAGGGGTCAGAACACACAGTGCAGCACAGTCAGCTCCATGTCCATTCTCAGATTTTTGTCGCTGATCAACACATTTGTCTGGTTCTGCCGGGTTCTCTCAGCCTGAACTCAGACACCTCCAGTTGGGCTGTGGAAAGAAATGGATGGATGGAAGTTGGAGGGGTGGAGGTGCATGGGGGGGGGGGTCTGTGGGTGTGTGTGGCAGGGACACATACCAGCATCCTGTGTGTTGCCCTGACGAAAAAAACGATTTGTCGTCTATCGCTCCCTCCTTCTTTTTCTTTTTTCCACCTTTTCTTTCTGTCCTTTCGGTCTCAGAGGCCTCAGCGTGCCCAGACCAGCAGAACGAAAGAGAGAAAGACAGACAGAGAGAGAGAGAGAGAGAGAGAGAGAGATGCGGGAGGGTTTCGAAAAAACAGAATGAAGCCCGGATGAAAGGCAAAGGAGGTGTGTAAAAGTGAGAGAAGGGGGACGGGGGAGGCCAGGGGTCTAGGGCAGGGGAAAGCGAGAGAGAAGGAGAGAAGAAAGAAGGAGGGAGCAAGAAAAGGGAGCAGGGAAAGTGAAAGAGAGAGAGAGAGAGAGTAGAGCAGATTAAGAGGGTATTGATTTCTATATAAAGATCCAGAAATGTGATATGGGGGCAGTCACAGGAGAACGCTTCAGGGCCACCTGCTGTCTCCATTACATAATCTCACACACACACGCACACACACACACCCCTCATTACACACCCCTCGTTAAAGAGAGTGACCCACTTCACCTTAATGTATGAGATGCACCCCACTCCAGCACTAGAATGGCCAATTACAGCACCAGAACATAGAACAGTTCTAACTCTTCTGTGTCAAGCTGGTGTGATCTAGAACCTTAAACTCTGAACGTTCTCACACACAAACAAAAGTCATTTATGTTCAATGTTGTTAAAGTTGTTATAATGGTTAGCTAGTCATTGTTCTGGTTAGTTGTTATAATGGTTAGCTAGTCATTGTTCTGGTTAGTTGTTATAATGATTAGCTAGTCATTGTTCTGGTCAGTTGTTATAATGATTAGCTAGTTATTGTTCTGGTTAGTTGTTATAATGGTTAGCTAGTCATTGTTCTGGTTAGTTGTTATAATGGTTAGCTAGTCATTGTTCAGGTTAGTTGTTATAATGATGAGCTAATCATTGTTCTGGTTAGTTGTTATGATGATTAGCTAGTCATTGTTCTGGTTAGTTGTTATAATGGTTAGATAGTTACTGTGCTGGTTAGTTGTATAATGGTTAGCTAGTTACTGTACTGGTTAGTTGTTATAATTATTAACTAGTTACTGTATGGGTTAGTTGTTATAATGGTTAGCTAGTCATTGTTCTGGTTAGTTGTTATAATGGTTAGCTAGTCATTGTTCTGGTTAGTTGGTATAATGATTAGATAGTTACTGTGCTGGTTAGTTGTTATAATGGTTAGCTAGTCATTGGTCTGGTTAGTTGTTATAATGGTTAGCTAGTCATTGTTCTGGTTAGTAGTTATAATGGTTAGCTAGTCATTGTTCTGGTTAGTTGTTATAATGATTAGATAGTTACTGTGCTGGTTAGTTGTATAATGGTTAGCTAGTTACTGTACTGGTTAGTTGTTATAATGATTAACTAGTTACTGTATGGGTTAGTTGTTATAATGGTTAGCTAGTAATTGTTCTGGTTAGTTGTTATAATGGTTAGATAGTTACTGTGCTGGTTAGTTGTTATAATGATTAGCTAGTCATTGTTCTGGTTAGTTGTTATAATGGTTAGATAGTTACTGTGCTGGTTAGTTGTACAATGGTTAGCTAGTTACTGTACTGGTTAGTTGTTATAATGATTAACTAGTTACTGTATGGGTTAGTTGTTATAATGGTTAGCTAGTCATTGTTCTAGTTAGTTGTTATAATGGTTAGCTAGTCATTGTTCTAGTTAGTTGTTATAATGGTTAGCTAGTCATTGTTCTGGTTAGTTGTTATCATGATTAGATAGTTACTGTGCTGGTTAGTTGTTATAATGGTTAGCTAGTCATTGTTCTGGTTAGTTGTTATAATGGTTAGCTAGTCATTGTTCTGGTTAGTTGTTATAATGATTAGCTAGTTACTGTATGGGTTAGTTGTTATAATGATTAGCTAGTTACTGTACTGGTTAGCTGTTATAATTGTTAACTAGCTATTGTTCTGGTTAGTTGTTATAATGATTAGCTAGTCATTGTTTTGGTTAGATGTTATAATGATTAGCTAGTTACTGTACTGGTTAGTTGTTATAATGGTTAGCTAATAATTGTTCTGGTTAGCTGTTATAATTGTTAACTAGCTAGTGTACTGGTTAGTTGTTATAATGGTTTGCTAGTTATTGTACTAGTTAGTTGTTATAATTGTTAGCTAGTTACTGTACTGGTTAGTTGCTATAATGATTAGTTAGTTATTGTACTGGTCAGGTGTTATAATGATTAGCTAGTCATTGTTCTGGTTAGTTGGTATAATGATAAGCTAGTTAGTGTACTGGCTAGGCACTGTACTGGCTAGTTGTTATACTGGTAGGCTAGTCATTGTACTGGCTAGTTCTTACACTAGTTGGATTGTTATTCTACTGGTTAGTTGTTATACTGGTTAGACTGTTATTGTACTGGTTAGTCATTGTACTGATTATTTGTTATAATGATTAGCTAGTTGTTGTACTGGCTAGTTGTTACAATGGTTTGTTGTTTGTTGTACTGGTTAGTTGTTATAATGGTTAGCTTGTTGTTATAATGGTTAGTTATTGTACTGGCTTGTTGTTATAAATGTTAGCTAGTTATGTACTGGTTAGTTGTTATAATGGTTAGCTAGTCGTTGTGCTGGTTAGTTGTTATAATGATGAGCTAGTTGTTGTACTGTTTAGTTATTGTACTGGCTAGTTGTTATAATGGATAGCTAGTTGTTGTACTGGTTAGTTGCTATAATGGTTAGCTAGTTGTTGTACTGGTTAGTTATTGTATTGGCTAGTTGTTATAATGATTAGCTAGTTGTTGTACTGGTGAGTGGTTATAATGATTAGCTAGTTGCTGTACTAGTTAGATGTTATAATGATTAGCTAGTTATTGTTCTGGTTAGTTGTTATAATGGTTAGCTAATCATTGTTCTGGTTAGTTGTTATAATGATTAGCTAGTTGTTATTATGGTTAGCTAGTCATTGTTCTGGTTAGTTGTTATAATGATTAGCTAGTTAGTGTACTGGTTAGGCATTGTACTGGCTAGTTGTTATAATGGTTAGCTAGTCATTGTACTGGCTAATTGTTACACTGTTTGGATAGTTATTGTACTGGTTAGTTGTTATACTGGTTAGATGGATATTGTACTGGTTATTTTATTGTACTGGCTAGTTTTTATACTGATACGTCAGTCATTGTACTAACTAGTTGTTATAATGGTTAGGTAGTTGTCTTACTGGCTAGTTGTTATAATGGTTAGCTGGTTATTGTACTGGTTAGTCATTGTACTGGTTAATTGTTATAATGATTAGCTAGTTGTTGTACTGGCTAGTTGTTATAATGGTTTGTTAGTTGTTGTACTGGTTAGTTTTTTATAATGGTTAGCTGGTTATTGTACTGGTTAGTCATTGTACTGGTTAATTGTTATAATGGTTAGCTAGTTGTTGTACTGGTTAGTTTTTATAATGGTAGGTAGTCGTTGTGCTGGTTAATTGTTATAATGATAAGCTAGTTGTTGTACTGTTTAGTTACTGTACTGGTGAGTTGTTATAATGGTTAGCTATTTGCTCTACTTGTTAGATGTTATAATGATTAGCTAGTTATTGTACTGGAAATTTGTTATAATGGTTAGCTAGTTGTACTAGTTAGTTGTTATAATGGTTAGCTAGTTGTTGTACTGGTCAGTTGTTATAATGTTTAGCTAGTTGTTGTACTGGTTAGTCTGTCAGATGCTGTAGTGCAGGGTTTTATTCCATATTTCTTTTGTAATTAAAAGCGGTCAGAAACTCATAAAACTGAAATTGCATCTGAATTGGCTTCTGGTGTGTGTGTGTATGTGTGTGTGTGTGTGTGTGTGTGTGTGTGTGTGCGTGTGTGTGTGTGT